>PVIW01000628.1:279799-434583 GCA_004026585.1 Noctilio leporinus
TTTGGTTGTTGTTAGTTTTGTTCATTATTGTCCTGTAAGAGGTGAGATCATATGATATTTGTCCTTCACTGACTGGCTTATTTCACTAAGCATAATACTCTCCAGTTCCATCCATGTTGTTGCAAAGGGTACAAGTTCCTTCTTTCTTTCTGCTACATAGAATTCCATTGTGTATATGTACCAAAGTTTTTTGATCCAAACATCTATTGATGGGCACTTAGGCTGTTTCCAGCACTTGGCTATTGTAAATAGTGCCGCAGCAAAAAGAAAGAACTCCTACGTTTTGGGATAGCATGGATGGAACTGGAGAGCGAAAGATAAGTACCATATGATTTCACCTAATACAGAACAGTAATAAACAAAACAAACAAACAAGCAAAATAGAACTAAAGACATGAAAACAAGGAATAGACTGACAATGTCCGAGCTGGGGAGAAAAGGGTAAAGAAGGGGAAGAATTTAATCAAGGAACTAATATAAATGACCCATGGATGTGGACAACATATAGGGATTGGCTTTCAGAGATGGGGTGGAATGGGTGGAACAGGGGAGAGCAATCGGGGGAAAATGGGATAAACGTAATATAACAACAATAAATTAATTTTAAAAAACTAAAATAAATAAATAAAAATAAAATATAATTTTTAATGATTTTTTATTTATTATTTTCAGAGAGAAGGGCAGGGAGGGAGGAAGAAAGGGAGAAAAACATCAGTGTATGGTTGCCTTTCACCTACCTCCAGCTACAGACCTGGCTGAAGAACTAGCTTGCAACTGGGTTATGTGCCCTGACTGGGAATAGAACCAGTAACCTTTGGGTTTGCAGACCAGTTCCTATCCACTGAGCTGCACCAACCAGAATAAAATAAATTGAAAAAAAGGAAGCAGCCCCTGGCTGGTGTGGTGATTTGCAAACCCAAAGGTCTCTGGTTCAATTCCCAGTCAGGACACATGGCCCAGTTGCAAGCCAGCTGTTCAGTCAGGTCCGTAGCTGGAGGCAGGTGAAAGGCAACCATACACTGATGTTTCTCTCCCTTTCTTCCTCCCTCCCTGCTCTTCTCTCTGAAAATGATAAATAAAATCTTTTTTAAAAATTGCAAGAAAAGTCAAGTTCACTTTGGCTACTTAAAGGAACTGAATAGACAGGAAGGAACTCCTTCAAAGAAAATCGCTCTGTAACCACCTCATTCTTGTAACACAGACAATCTGGTAATTGCTTGGGAAAAATTACAAATAAGACCTTGTCCTCACTCTCAAGGGCCTCACAATCCTATTGAGAGAATCCCACTAGTACACAGATACCACAAAACAACAAGGTAATTGCTAGGACAGAAAAGTGCACAAGGTGCTATAAAAGGAGACACTAAGGTTAGGAGGAAGGAGGTGAGCATCCTACTTCAGACTAGGAAACAAGTTTGGGAGAGAAGGAGTCAGTGAAGCTTCTCCAAAGGGGGAGATACTTCGGCAAAGGGGTATGGAGACCCTCCAAACAGTATGAATAGAGCATGTGAAGGCACACAGGTGAAAAGAGAGAAAAGAGAGAGCACGGGTGCACAGAGGATAGAATGGCTATATGATGATTCTAGAGGAAATCTGGAGTTAGACTAAGAGAAGCCATGAATTTGATGCCAGAGGGTTTGAACCTACCCCCAAAACTACAATTTACCTTACATACTTAAGCCCAGGAATGTCATATTTTGATATAGCAACATGACAAACAAATGGAAATAGAGACAACTTTGGGGGAAAGGATAAACTCAAGAAATTCAGTTAAAAGTTGTAGCAATAATCCAGGGAAAATGATGAAGGCTACAATTAAAATAGGAGTTATGCAGGTGGACATGAGGAGAGAGAGTCAAAAACTGCTGAAGAAATAAAACAGCAAAACATAGTGACCAAATGTAGATACTGTGTGTGTGTGTGTGTGTGTGTGTGTGTGTGTAAATCTTGCAGGTGTGGCCTGGGTGACAGGGCGGTAGCGTGAGGTACCAAAGACAGTGAAATAAGAGGAAGAACATGTGGGAAGTGATAGGAAGAAGATAGTGAGCTCAGCTCAGCCTTAGGTAGGAGTTTGTGTTGCCTGCAAATATCAAAGTGAAGATGCACAGCAAGTACATAGATATTAGGATGCAGAATTCAGGAGAGATTACAGTGGAGGCTAATGCTGTAATAGTGAGCAAAATTCCCAAGGAAGAATAGAAGAATTAAGGACAGTGAGAACCTTGTCAAATAGCAGCATTTAAAGGGTTTGCAGAAGAAAAGAAATAGTCAAAGGAGACTGAAAAGTGCTTTCCCAAGCAAGAGGGGATGTAATAGAGGAACCAGTAAAAGGAAAAAAAAAAATTAGAGAAGACCAGGGAAAAGAATATTTAACAGCAACACATTCATCAAAACAGCAAATAAACAAGAAAATATATGTGTTTATTGGACAGAGTAACTAGGATATTATCAGACAGTTTAAGGCATAGAAGAGCAAAAGCGTGATCGTAGCCGATTAAATAGTGAATTGGGAATAATGCAGACACTAAAATGTGCTGCCTCTTTCTTTTCCCCTCCTCCCCAAAACTGTGGCTTTGAAGATATGAGAGAATTGCATGTTTGTTTCTTTAGTTATTGTTTTGCTTTGTTTATTTTTAAGACTTATACCTAAGCAGGTTTATACGCTAAGAGTAAATGATCAGTAGAGAACAGCCAGTAGAAAACAACCACAAGATAATGAGGTTGTAGGTGACAAAAGGAAATAGAATCTAGATACTAGGGGGCAGATTTCCCTCAGATAATGATCTAGAGAATGGTGGAAAAGTTGAGTGTGGATCACTTATTGACAATGGGTAAGAAGAGGAAGTATAATTTACATTTATTTATTGCAGAGTATCTAGTGATACATATACGTAATCACCACAAGGCTAATTACTACTCTAAATGTCTAACGTTGAAGAAGAGATTGTGAATCTTGTTTGCTTCTGTCAAGGGAAGGCAGCATATGCAGACAGAATGCATGTCTGAACTACAGAAAGAAGTCTTTTTAAAATAATTTTTAAAGATTTTATTTATTATTTTTAGAGAGAGGGGAAGGGAGAGAGGCAAAGAGGGAGAGAGGCAGAGAGGGAGAGAGACATCAATGTATGGTTGCCTTTTACCTGCCTCCAGCTATGGACCTGGCTGGAGGCCTGGTTGCAACCTGGTTATGAGACCTGGCTGGGAATTGAACCAGTGACCTTTGGGTTTGCAAGCCAGCTCCAAAGTCTTTTATTTTTTATTAAAACATTTTTATTGTCATTCTATTACAATTGTTCCAATTTTTCCTCCTTTTAACTATGATATTTCCTAGAGAATGTTATATGTGCATTGGAGAATGTATATTCTGCTCTTCTTGGATCAAATGTTCTGTATATGTCTCCTAGGTTCATCTGACCTAATTTATTATTTAAATCCAATGTTTCCTTAATGATTTTTCTCTGGATGTAGTCACTGTTGAAAGTAAGGTATTCAAGCTATTGCTGTATTGCTGTCTGTGGATTTACACAGGTCTATTAATAGTTGTCTTATTTAGAGTCTACAAATTCTTTTTTAAGTAGATCAAGTCTTCAAAAGCTCTTAAGGTTTGCAGCAAAAAATTTTTTTAATGAACTTTAGGACCTCTCCTTAAATCCCCTTCTCCATCCTGCTGCTAGAGTGTTGAATGCACTTAAATTCTCATTCTGAGTTTCCATCCGTTAGCACAATACTTTAGCAGATGACGATTGCATCGTGATCTTGGAATCTGAGACAGAAGGCTCATCCTATGTACTTGAATACACAGAGCAAATGTCTACATTTTCACTCTTAGAGATGGTTTGCCTAGGTCATAGCATTCTCATTCTACTGTATCTCTTACCCTCAATTTCACATTTCCTGTATCTTTATGTTCTGTGCTTCATTTTTGATATTTTTCTGATTTTTCTCACTGGAAATTTCTCCAGTAATAGTACATTTAATCAGTCTTTATGAATTTTAGTTTCAGGAACAATTTTCTTCATTGATAGATTTTTTATTTTGTTCTGTGTCAAATCTGCAAGCTATTTTCTGTCTTTTTTATTCTTTATAAACCTATTTCTTTTTGATTTTTAAATTATTTTAATAGTACGGAGATTATTGTGTATTGGCTGACTACCACAAGTTGTAAATAGTTCCTTGTTGTGCTTTCTATTGTTTTCTCAAGAGCTTATTTTTAGTGAGAATTTTATTTTTTGCTTTACAAGTACCTTGTTTCTTGGGTTAGTTGTCATATAATTGTCTTTGCTTCTTCAAACCTGTATTTACTAGTTCAGAATGCCTTAAAATTATTTGGTGTATTGAGGAGTCCACAACATGTAAATAAAATAACTTTAGTCTCCACACCCATTTGTGGTTCTGAAGTAGGGCTTCGAGGTCTCCCTGGAATATTTTTTTTCTCCCTGGGCTATGGCAAAGTCAAGTTCTTTGTTGCATCCTTGGGTAGATGAGTAAACGTTTCCCATGAAGTAAATTTTTACCGCTTGCTCTTTATTTCCATTCTTTGTGAAGGTTCATCGTTAGTATGGTTGTTTCCATTTCTTTATTTTAGTCCAAGATTCAACAACAGGCATCGAACTCTATTCATTAACACTAAGGTCCTACCCAGACCCAATGATATTCCTGCCCTCCAGTCATACAGCTGCCAATACAAAACATATACTATAAGCTTGGTCTTGTTATTAATTTAATATATATGTATGTATATTCTTTGGCTCATGAAGTCATCTCATTATTTGATCATTGTACCTCTTCATACATTAAATGTATGAGAATAAGAGGAAGTCTTTGTGGAGAAAGTCACTTGGATTTAGAGTCTTAGTACAAATTGCCATGAAAGGGAGAACATTTCAGGTTCAGAAGTGAGGATGTCTGTGGCATCCTGAGGATGTCCTGAATTATATGAGAATTTCTATTCCCTTGGAAGAAAAAAAAAAAACAGTTGCAAAGGTTAGTAAGGTCCCTGAATGCTAGTACAAGAAACTTGGACTTTGCCCTGTAAACAATCAAAGTTGTTTGTGTCTTGGACTGATAAGGATAAAGAAGTGTTTTTAGAAAGACTGGCTCAACAGTAGGGTGCAGGATGGAGTTGAAAGAGAAGAATCTGGGAAAAAGAAACCCAGAAAAATGCTATTAAAGTCATTTTGGTGGTACAGTGATTACAAGGGTTTTTGAGAGTCCCATTAATTCAATGACCTATGGTAGTGCTAAGGGAAACACTAATGTTTTTTCAAAATACTTTGAATGGCTACAATAATTATGTGCAGAGATAAACATAATGGGCTTTAGTTTCACAAAGAAGACACCCTGCATGAGACAGTAAGCTTGCTATTCAACCAACCAAATGTTCAGTTTGGGAAGTTTTTTTATAATAAAGTAATAATAAATAACTATAAGTAGGCAACTATCCTACTAAACCCCAAATAATTCCATATTTGTCTGCTTGCCCTTGATAATTACAGAAAATAACTGTAAAGCTTTTCTATTTATTTGTCTTTGTTTTGTTTCATCTTGTTGTATTTTAAATAAAAATAGCTCATCATTTATACCATATTTACTTAGTTATTACCGATATTTTTCTTCTTGTTTCTCAGTAAATATAAATCACATTTCAACGAAATTAACCCTAGTATTATAAGGTCATTTTTGTTGTTGTTGTTGTTGTTGTTCGTGAAATGCCTCTACCTTCTTTGTACTAGTGCATCACTGAGTTCCACAGATCTTGTAAATGAAGATTGCCTTTTGCCTTGGACAAATTAATAAAATGCTAAGATCCTTAAACACTTTCACCAATATAGCCTAATGCATATTTCACATAAGTAAGGGAAGTAACAGATAATCAGAAACAAATTCTACTTGATCAAAGACTTCATAGAGTGGCCTGAATTTTATATGCTTTCATTTGGAAAATACCATACCTTCTAGATCCCTATTAGTAAATAAATATTCTTTTTTTTTTTTATTGTGACTCTACTACAGTTCTCCCAATTTCCCTGTTTGTTTTGTTGATTCGGGTCCTCTTATAGGTGAGATCTTACGAATTATTGCACTAAACGTAATACTCTAGTTCCATCCATGCTGTCTCAAAAGATAGGATCCTATTCCTTCTTTCTTTCTTCTGTGTCGTATACCACTGTGTAAATGTATCCCAGTTTTATGTTCCCCTCATTTACTGATGGGCACATAGGCTGTTACCAGCACTAAGCTATTTTAAATAATGCTGCTATGAACATAGGGGAGCCTCAGTTTTTTCGAGTTGCTATTTCTGGATTCTCAGAGTAAAATCCCAGCAGTGGAATCACTGAATCAAAAGGCAGTTCCATTTTTAGTTTTTTAAGGAAATCCCATTACTATTTTCCACAGTATCTACACCAGTCTGCATTCCTACCAATAGTGCACTAGAGTTCCCTTTTCTCTGCTTCTTGTTTATTGATTTGTTAATGATGGTCATTCTGACAGGTGTGAAGTGGTATCTCATTGTAGTTTGAATTTGCATCTCTCTGATGTCTAATGATGTTGAGCATCCTTTCATATGCCTATGAGACATTTGTATGTACTCCTCAGAGAAGTGTCTGTTTAGGTCCTTTGCCCATTGTTTAATTGGATTGTCTCCCTGGTATTGAGTCATATGAGTTCTTTATATACTTTGGAGATCAAGCCCTCGTCCAAAGTAGCATTGGCAATTATGTTTTCCCATATGGTTGGTTCCCTTTTCATTTTAATGTTTTCTTTAGCTGCAAAGAAGCTTTTAAATTTGATGTAGTCCCATTTGTTTATTCTTTCCTTTATTTCCCTTGCCCAAGAGGATATATCAGGGAAAATATTTCTGCATGGGAAATCGGAAATTTTTTTTGTTCAAGATTCTTTAATGAGCATGTTGAAAAGTAGTTTGGAAAATAGAAATTACCGTGATTTTTCTCATTCAAATCTGTTTAACATTCAGTTTCTTATCTATGTGCTTGTTCCTTTTTTAATTTATTATTGTTGTATTACAGTTATCCCATTTTCTCCCATTGCTCCTCCCTGCCCCACCCACCCTATCCCCTCTCCCACAGTCAATCCCCACCTTGTTTTCCATGTCCATGGATCATTTATACTAACTTTACTGCCAATATTTTCCTATAGGACTTTTATGGTGTCACAGCTATGTTTAAGTCTTTTGTCCCTTTTGAGTTTATCCTGGTGTATGGTGTAAATTGGTGGTTTAGTTTCATTTTTCTGCATGTACCATTCCAGTTCCCTCAATACCATTTCTTGATGGGTCTACTTTTACTCCACTTTATGCTCCTGGCCACTTTTTCAAATATTAATTGACCATAGTGACATGGGTTTATTTCTGGGCTATTATGTTCCCTTGATCTAGGTGTCTATTCTTATGCCGATACCAGGCTGTCTTGATTACAGTGGCCTTGTATAGGTATTATGTGATCGCTCCTACTTTCTTCTTCTTCCTCAAAATTGCTGAAGCTATTTGGGGTCATTTTCTGGTTCCATGTGAATTTTTGAAATATTTGTTCTAAATCTGAAATAAATAGGGATTATGTTGAATCCATATATTGCTTTGGGTTGTATGGATATTTTAATGATGTTAATGATTCCAATCCATGAACAAGATATAATTTTCCATTTATTTGTATCTTTCTTAATTTTTTTCTTCAGTATTCTGTTGTTTTCTGAGTATAGGTCTTTTACCTCCTTGGTTAAGTTTATTCCTAGCTATCTTTTTCTTTTTTTTTATTTGCTATAGTAAGTGAAATTTTTCTTAGTTTGTGTTTCTGATATTTGATTGCTGGTGTACATACAAAATCACCCTCTGTTTCTGAATATTGCCATTATTTCACCAAATCCACTTATTAGGTTGAGTAGTATTTTAGTGGAGCCCACAGGGTCTTTTCTATGTACACTATGATGTCATCTGCAAATAATGACAGTTTTACTTCCTCCTTTCCAATTTAAATGGCTTGTATGTCTTTTATTTGTCTGATCACTATGCCTAAAATGTCCAACACTAAGTTGAATAGAAGTGGTTGAAGCAAATACCCTTGTCTTGTTCCTTAGGGGGGAAAGATTTTAGTTTTTGACCACAAGTATGAAGTTGGTTGTAGGTTTCACATACATCAACTTTATTATGTTAAGGTATGTAGCCTCTATGCTCACTTTGCTGAGAGTTTTAACATAAATGAGTACTGTACTTTATCAAATGCTTGTATTTTGTTTTGAGGTTCATTTTGTCTAATATAAGCATTGCTACTCCAGCTTTTTATGTCCAATTGCTTGTAATATTTTTCCAACCCTTTATTTTTAGTCTGTGTAGATCTTTTGTTCTGAGGCTAGTCTCTTGTAAACAGCATATATGTGGGTCATGTTTTCTTATCCATTCAGCTACCCTATATCTTTTGATTGGAGCATTTAATCCATTTACATTAAAGGTTATTTTTTTTAAAGATTTTATTCATTATTTTTAGAGAGAAGGGAAGGGAGAGAGGAAAAAAGGGAAAGAAGCATCAGCGTATGGTTGCTTTTCACCTGCCTCCAGCTATGGACTTGGCTGGAGACCTGGCTTGCAGCCTGGTTATGTGCCCTGGCTGGGAATTGAACCAGTGACCTTTGGGTTCACAGGCCTGTAAAGGTTATTATTGATAGGAACTTATTCGTTGTCATTTTTCCCTTTTGTAACAGTGTTCCTCTCTCTTTTTCTTCTTCTTCTTAAAGTAGTTCTTTAGCATCTCTTGCAATGCTGGTTTGGTGGAGATGTATTCTTTAGCTTTATTTATTTATTTACTTATTTGGTCTAGTAAACTCCTTATTTCACCTTCCATTTTAAATGAAAGCCTTGTTGGTAGAGTAGTCTTGGTTGAAGACATTTGCTTTTCATTACTTAGAATAATTCTTGCCATTGCCATCTGGTCTGTATTGTTTCTGTTGAGTAAGGCTGATAGCCTTAGCGGAGCTCTCTTATATGTTACTAGCTGTTTCTCCCTTCCTGCCTTTAAGATTCTCTGTTTGAGCTCTGGCTGGTGGCACAGTGGATAAGGCACCACCCTGTGAACCCAAAGGTCACTGGTTTGATTCCCAGTCAGGGCACACATAACGAGGTTGCAAGCCAAGTCTCCAACTAGGTCCTTAGCTGGAGGCAGGTGAAGCAAATATACATTGATGTCTGTCTCCCTCCCTGCCTCTCTCCCTTTCCTTCTCTCTAAAAATAATAAATAAAATCTTTAAAAAAAAAAAGATTTGTCTTTAAATTTAAATTTTAATTATGATGTTCTTGGAGTGGGTCTCTTTAGGCATCTTGATTGGGACCTTCTGTGCTTCCTGGACTTGCGTGACTTTTTCTCTCAGCAAGTTACAGAAGTTTTCTGTCCCTACTTTTTCAAACAGGTTTTCTATCCTTTGCACCTTTTCATCTCCTTCTAACATGATATGGATATTACAACATTTCACATTGGCCTGCAGCTCCATTGAACCCTCTTCATTCTTTTGAGTCTTTTTTGTTTGTTTGTTTTCTTGCTCTGTCTGAATTTTTTTTCTACCTTCTCCTCTGGCTCACTGATTTAATCCTCTGTCTCATATAGACTGTTTTTAATTCCTTCTACTAGTTCTTCATTTTAGATATTGTATTCTTCATTTTATTCTGGCTCTTATTGATAGTTTTTCTGTCCTTTTTCATGCTGGTGTAGTTCTCAGTAAGTTCCTTATAGCTCCCCTAGAGTCCTCTGTAGTTCTCACTGTGCTCATTGAGCATCCTTATAACCATTATTTTGAACTCAGTGTCTGATAGTTTGCTTGCCTCTATTTCATTTAGCACTCTTTTTTGGAATTCTTCCTTTTCTTTCAGTTGGAGGTTATTTCTTTGAATCTCCCAGAGGGCTACAGAGCAAGGAGGCCTTTCAGGTATTGGAACCAGGCCTATGCAAGGAAAGTTCTCCAACCCCAATGCAGAGGGCTTCACAATTTTGGTTGTACAGGATAACAGAATTGATCTGGACCAGACCAGCATCTGCTATATATCTTTCATTTTTATTGCCTTTCCAAATAGGAATGTTTGATGAAGTTATCCTGTTATACTTCAACCAGTGCATAATGGACTGTGAAGGAAAATTATTTTCTATTTTAAATTCATATGTCTCCAGATCAAAAGGAGCCACATTCAGACCTGATGTACAGGATATTGTTTATCATCCAGAGATCTTTCTGTGAGACTGGAGTAACACTGAATGGGATTTTTGGGTTGGCTTGCAAAGGGTTAAATGTATTTTGTGAAATACTCCTCAGCCATAAGAAAAATAAAATACTTCCATTTGTGACAATATAGAAGGGTCTTGAGAATATCATGCTAAGTTAAATAAGTCAGAAAGAAAAAGTCAAGAACCATTATGATTTCATTCATATGTGGGATATAAAACTGAAAGTAACAAATGAGTAAATAAGGAAAATAAACAAATAAAAACTTTATAAACATAGACAACAGTACGCTAGTTACCAGTGGGCGGGGGTTCAGAGTAGTAAAGGGTAAAAAGGGTCAATTATATGGTCACAAAATAAGATTTGACTTTGGGAGGTTGGCACACAATACAATATACAGATAATGTATCAAAGAATTATTCATTTGAAGCCTATCATTTTATTAACCAATACCACTCAATAAATTTAATTTAAAAATTGACTATTTGTTGAATATTACATGTTGCTATTATTATTCCATTGGAGAATAAATATTTCTGGTTTATCTTCTTTCTAACACATGGTAGGACTGCACTTCTCTTTCACAAGACAAAGTTTATCCAGTGAAATGCGAGAGAAAATGATGTGGTCTCTTCAGGGTGAAAGTTTTTAAGGGAAGTACTCTATTTAATACATTCTTTCCCTGTTTCCATGTTAACCAGAAACCTACAGATCATGAAAGCTTCATCAGGCTACAAGTTCCTGAATGAAAACAACATGAAGCAAAATTCCTCAACCTGAGATGACATGTGATATGAGCCTTAAATATCTTGTTGTTTTAAGCCACCATGATGTTAGAGTTGCTTGTTACTACAGCATAACATAGCCCATCTGACTCATATAAGATACATAGCTTATAGGAAATCAATGATTTGCTTACTACAGCAATTAATAAAGATTCAGTTAATGGAACTAAATCTATGCAGGCATTTGGGAGTTAAATAACAAAATTCTAAGTCAAGGAGAATGCAGTAGAGTGGTTTCCCATAACATTTAATGAGGTTCACCAGATAATCCACAGATAATTGAAAAAGAAGTTATACCAGCACAAGACTAGAGGATTTCTCAATATTGTGAACAATAGAACAATAAGCTATCTCAGGAAGCAGTGATTTTCCAATCAAGCAAAAGGAGAGTGAAAACATCTAAGAAACTGAAAAAAGTTCTGCTTTGGAAGGAGGTTGAATAAAATGACCTTTACATTTCCTCTAATTCAAAGATTGAGCAATTTTAATTTTCTCCCTCTCTGTTTCTTTCAAACTAATTTAAAACAATATAGGTAGAAACTAAGTGAATAGGCTAAACCCAAGATGTACGATGTCCTATTAAACTTTATCAGCGGACAAATGTTATTGCATGTCTGAGATGACCCACTTTAATATTGAATTCCTGGCTAAATCCAGCCATGGTCCAGGTCCTACATTTTACAATGCTTCAGGGTTCTCAGTGGGGAGGAGACCTATTTATCTGTCCACTCCAACTGTGATTTACAAACTAGATGGCCTGATTATTTCCATACTTCCTGAGGTATATACTTTTTTTTTCAACTTTGTTCCTAGTATAGAAACCACACAAAGAACTTAATAAAATGTAAATATACCACCAGCAAGAAACACAAAGGAGGGTAGTAATTGGAAGTACCAAAAGCAGGAGTCAGGCTAAAGAAAGAAATTGACTGAGGAGAGGAAAGTATCCAAATTAATGAAGATGACACCATGCAATGACCCATAGCACAAAAATTCTAAATGAGGATCACAGAACTACTTAAGGAATGCAAAAGAACAATTTCAAGACCATAGTACAAGGTATATAAAAGTAATACAGAGATTATCTAATTCTTGTCCTCATTTTATTTATAAAATCTGAAATTTGAAGATTTATTTGA
Source organism: Noctilio leporinus (assembly GCA_004026585.1). Taxonomy (NCBI): domain Eukaryota; kingdom Metazoa; phylum Chordata; class Mammalia; order Chiroptera; family Noctilionidae; genus Noctilio; species Noctilio leporinus. The sequence goes on from PVIW01000628.1 coordinate 291,942, forward strand.
GGTCATTTAGCTATATTCCCACCTGTGTCCTTGTAGCTGATTTCAAGGCCAGTAACTATCCTTTTTTACAGTTGTCTCAGCTAATATTTATATCCTCCTCAACCATCACTTTATTTGATCCTCAATGCACCCCCAGGAGCTGAGAAGTAGGACAGAAAATGATAGCTGCCTCTTGTAATCCTTTTTCTCCTTCTTGCATAATGAGTTCCTAGTTGGACACATGTCCAACCAAAACAACCAAACCAACCAACCAAAAAACCTTCTCAAACTTGGGCATTGTGACAAAGTTCTTGTCAGTTAGTTATGAGGAAAGTGATGGATGTGTAGAATTTCCATGTCTGCTCTTAAAGGGAAAAGGCCTCTGTTCATCTTCTTTTCTCTTTCCCATACTGGACATAGATGGCATAGTGAGCCCTCTCAAACCTTGCAGATAGGCACAATATCCAAGGGAATGACTGAACAACAAAGGGAAGGAACTTGGGTGTCTAAAAGACTTCATGGGGCAGAGCTGCCTTTGTAGCCTTGAGGTGCCTTCATCCAGATGGTTAGTTTCATTTGTATTACAGTAACCAAACTCATACTGTAATTAAATAAGACCCAAAAAATATTTTATTACCAATTTTTTTGAGGAAATATTATATCCAGTTTGCCTAAGATATTTGCTCCCTGGTTAACGGCTCTCTCAAAGAAATAATTAGAGTACCTGGCTGGTGGCACAGTGGATAAGGAGCCGGCCTGCGAACCCAAAAGTTGCTGGTTTGATTCCCAGCCAGGGCAACATAACCAGGTTGCAAGCCAGGTCTCCAGCCAGGTCTGTAGCTGGAGGCAGGTGATAAGCAACCACACATGGATGTCTCTCTCCCTCTCTGCCTCTCTCCCTCTATCCCTTCCTTTCTCTCTAAAAATAATAAATAAAATATTTTTTAAAAAAGAAATAATTAGAGTAAAATTATGTTTTATTGTTTAACCCCAGCATGTACAACTTATTTTATATTGTTGACTATCATGTCTCATTTTGGTTCAGAAAAAAATGTATTATCTAAATCTGCAATGCTAAAAATGGTTACCCCAATTAGCAAAGCTAAGAAATAGTTTTTCTGAGAATGGATCCTACATGGATGAGCTAATATCCAAAAGTTCAAAGCATAATTATACATAATTTGCCAAGTATTTTCTTTAAAGAGAAAAAGAATGGGCAAGTAATCATTACTGTAAGCATTTTGCCTGTTCTTCTAATAGGACATGCAAATGAAGATTTTTTTGAACTGTATTTTTTAATTCGGATAATGTTGCAAGTACAGCTGTAACTGAGTTAGGAAGAACTGAGGGAAGAAATTAGGTAATTTTTGCAATCAAGACAAATTCAAAAGATGAGAAGTTTCATCCACCTGTTGTTTGGACATTCTACTAAAGAGAACTTTAGGAAACACATTTCAGAGAGAAAAAAAATTCCTACAGGAAAAGAATCACTCAAGCAATCAAGCTTCTTGTCTTTTCTGTTTATTAATGTAATGAACCTGATTTTAAGCCCTGGGTTGTAAAACTTTATGGTTTACCACAAAATAATTTTTAAAATATGTACATTCTGTGAAAATGAGATGTGAATGACAAGGTTAAAGTTCATAGTAGCGAAGTATGCCAGTAATTTTTCATATGTACAATCAGTTTACTATCAATCAAGTGAGAACATTTTGAATAAGTTCATGGAAATGCTTGATATGCCTTTTCACAACTTTTATGACTAAAACTCCTACTTCTCAATCATCCTGTGTTTTTAAAACTCCTACTTCTCAATCACTTTTCTCTTTTAATGATCTCTGCTTATTTTATTTCTCTATAATTCGACTACTGTGTTCTAAGAATAATCTTCATTCACTCTTACAAACTATATTCTTTCCTGACACTTTCATTTAATAAATAACTTCTCAAAAAGATTACAAATTGATTATTATTGTCAATAATCTTGACCCCAATTTTTATTTGCCTATTCTTTTCACTTGTTACTAAAGTCAGAAATTTAGACCATAGCACACCTGACAAAGAAGGGACAAAGAGACAAAACTATTTGTTACTCTATTTGTTAATGGCTTGGGAGAAAGGAGAAATCAACAGTGTAAGCTATAATAATATTTTTATTCAACCTATGAATTTTTAACATCCTGATGTTATTTTGATTTGTACCAATATTTTTCCCTCGTGGGTCAGTCAACAAAAATATAAGTAGCTATTACATAATAAGTGCTGCAGATATTCTGGGAATACAATGGCAATTATGACAGAGTCAACTTGAATTCAAAATACTTAATACAATGGTGAGTTAAGGATCTGCATCTCCTTTATCCTTTTCTTTTCTCAGTTAATTTGGCCTTTATTCTTGATTCTGACCATGTTCATAACTTAGGGGAAGGACATAAAACATTTTGTTTTGTGAATTGAAGCTATCATGAAGACTTCATTATTCAATGCCTCAAACACTTCATTTTTCACCATTATTCTTTGAAGAGTTCATGGATTTTTGTTTTGCTTTTAAGAGGTGGCAAGATATATGTGAACATTTCAAGTTTCCTAGCCTCCTTCTAAGATCATTTTGTATTCACTACAATCTCCTACTGATGTGCATTTGTTATCCATGTGCGCTATACATCTATTTGGGTACCAGAGGTGTATTAGTACAAATTATCCTCTGTTGATTACCCTACCCACCTCTCCATCTCCAGCCTGTCTCCTGCCAGACACCCCACACCCAAGCCACACAAAAATTTTCTTTCCAGCAGGATGGCTGGGTTGCCTCACCGGCTAATAAACTAGTCAGAAAATATGATGTTCTGAATTGAGGATTTTCAAGTTATAATACTAGAAGGGTCAAAATTACCCTTCCAAGATTAATCAGAAAATGAAATACTTTGGACAGCCCAATAGCAGTTACAATTTTCTTTGGTGCTAATGATAGTGCACTAAAAGATGAGGATCTCAAGCAACATAGCTCCCTGGATGAGTGAGTACATGCAAATTTAAAGAGCATGGTACAGTACCTAAAGTTCTGGAGGTCTCAAAGAGCAGGGCTGTCCCCACCATACCACTCCCTCTCTGCGAGGGAGCCTGAGAAAAGGAATGCCTCATGCAGGAAAGTCAAGACTTTTCATCCTCTTTATCAGATGGACATTTATCACCAAAAGAAGTAAGTTTTTGTTCTCATGTCTCTGGCCTCTGACAGAAAAGGAAATCTCTTCTCTATTGTTGTTGTTCCCTTACCGGCAAGAAATAGCAGGAGCAAAAACCAGAGCTCAGGCTTCTCATGGTGGGAACCATTAGGCGCAGAAAATAAAGGCTGTTGATTTATAGAACAAGATGTCAGCAATGTACCAAAATCTCAAGATCACTGATCAAAGAATATGTTTTTCTCAGACTTAAACCTTTGCTCATGACTCTGAGACAAAAGAATACTGGCACTTGCTATCAAAATGAATAAAAGCATATAATTTTTCAGGGAATCTTTGTACCTAGGTGTATGTTTTGGTATTAAATATTTATTGATTGGTGCACATGTCACCAATGGCACAGATACAGAATACACCCTGAGCAGCTTGTAGATTCTTCAGTTAATGGGCAGAGATATCACCTCACACCTGTCAGAATGGCCATCATTAATAAGTCAACAAACAACAAGTACTGGCAAGGATGTGGAGAAAAGGGAACCCTAGTGCACTGTTGGTGCCAATGCAGGCATGCAGCCAAGGTAGAAAACAGTATGAAATTTCCTTTAAAAATTAAAAATGGAACTGCCTTAGATTCAACTGCTGGGAATATATTCGAAGAATCCTGAAACACCAAATCAAAAGAACTTATGTACCCTTAAGTTCTTTTGACTTGGTGTTATTCATAATAGGCAACTACTTGAAACAGCCCAAGTACCCATCAGTGGATAGGTGGATTTTAAAACTATTTATACAATGGAATACTACATAGCAGAAAGAAAGAAGGAAGTCCTACCTTTTGTGACAGCATGGATGGAGCTTGAGACTATTCACAATTGGCTAAGTGAAAGACAAATACCATATGAGCTCACTTATAACTGGAATCTCATGAACTTAAACTAATTAGAGAAAAAGAACCAGAGACATGGAAACAGAATAGACTGATAGCTGTGGGAAGGGCAGAGGGAGGGGAGCTGGGGAAAGGAAGGAAAAAGTTAAAGAATATGTATGCATGACCTAGGGAAATGAGAGGAGATTCACTGTGGGAGAGAGGAGTGGGCTGGGTGGCATGCTACATTTCAGACAGTGAAGTCTGAAGTTAGGCCCACTGCCTTAGGTCCAGCTTGTGTTCCAGAGTTAGTCCTAAGAACAAATGTGCAAAGTACAGTACTGATTTTATTTTCTCCAACATACTCTGTTCTCCCAGTTTGTATAACTGTAATTCTCTAGTGCTTTGTAGTTTGGTACTCTGCTCCCTACCTGAAAATAGATTACTAAGAGTCCATGTGTCTGGGTTCTGACCTGTATCTATTTCTTATAAACCCCTCTCCCCAAGTACTATATTCAACCCCTACTTTTCTTCCTATACCTCCAGCTCAGGTTAGAATCCTTCCTTGGATGGACTAAGGGCTTTAAAGTAAAACTACAGAGCTGCCTCTTGCTCAGCTTCACCTTGAGCAGAGCCAGTGGATGGCTACGTACCGAAGCAGCAGGAAAGCAGGCAGAGAGCCCCAAACAGGAATACGTTAATGCAACGTCCACATAGATACGTGTGATCCAAACAGGAATGGCCTTTAAAAGAGTAAATTACTTTTCTAAACATACAGACCACAGGTAACCAAGGTCAATATCAACAATGATTAGTCACACTGATACTATTTACCCTTGAAATAATACAAGGAGAATGGTATTTTACCTCTGTGGTCTTACTCTCAAAAATGTATAACTCCAGTCAAACCATAAGAAAAATATCAGACAAACTCTGAAGAACATTCTATAGAATACCTGACCAGTACTCCTCTAAACCTTCAAGTTCATCACATATAAAGTCAGAAAAACTGGCACAGCCAAGAGGATCCTAAGGAGATATGACAGCCAAATGTAATGTGTATCCTAAAACAGAAAATGGACATTAAGTAAAAACTTTAAGAACCTGAATGAAGTATGGACTTTGGTGAACAGTAATGTATCAATATTGAGTCATTAATTGTAATGAAATATGAAATACCAAAAGGGAAATTAAATGTTGAGTAATGGAAGCTATTTGTACTATTAGCATATTTTTTGTAAATTTGTTTTAAAAACAGTGCAACTGTTCTGAAAAGTAAATTTTCTCAAAATAATACCCAAAAAGGAAGAATTTGTAGGTCTGCTATAAAAATAAATTGTTATCTGTAGACCAAAAAGAAGCGGTACTTACATGACTATAAGAAAGTGGCCTTTCATAGTCATTTTTCCTGGGTACAACTCTGCTTTAAAATGTATTTTAAACCCTGGCTGGTAGCACAGTGGATAAGGAGCTGGCGAACCCAAAGGTGGCTGGTTCGATTCCCCAGCCAGGGCACATAACAGGTTGCAAGCCAGGTCTCCAGCCAAGTCTGTAGCTGGAGACAGGTGAAAGGCAATCATACATTGATGTTTCTCTCCCTCTCTGCCTCTCGTCCATCCCCTCTCTCTAAAAATAATAAATAAAATCTTTTAAAAAAATGTTTTTTAAGGCAAGGGCTAGAAACGGTCAAGCTGAAATTGCCAATTTTTTAAAACATTTAATGAGTGCATCAGTGGGGAAAAAAAATCCAGTAATGGCAAAAGATGCAACATAAATAATGATAATTAATGAAGTAATAGATAAAATTAATGATATAAAAATATCACTCACAAGTTATCCAGTTTAGAACAGATGTAAATATATCAATATCAAATTTTGATATGCTACAAAAATCCTGAAACATAAATTTAGGATCTCAAACATATGAAAATATATAGACATTGAGCTGTATAGAAAATAAAAGAGAACCAGATTTTTTAGGTATACATTTTAATAGTATCTTAGAGAAAAGAGATGAAATTTAACCTGTGCAAACTATTTTCAGGAGATATCAAGCAGAAAGAGAATCTAAAATTTTTAAGATTAAAAAGTAAGTCAGCCTGTTTTGTTCTATTCTATTCTGGCCTGCTATGGGTTGTCAGAGCAAGTCACAGTGGGAATACATGTCAGTTCTTGTTACTCCACTGAGATAGGAGTAGGAAATCATATGGTGGAACAATGGTCTGAAGGTCAGGCATAGAGGGCTCACTTATTTGATTGCTTCCTCTCTGGGTGCTTTATTTGGATACTGGCACACAGACTTGAGGTCAAATAATGCTTCAAAAATAAAGTTCAGACTAAGTTCATTTAGTAATGTGACAATTTATAGCTGACATACATTGGTTTAATGATATACATGGGAATTCTGTTAAGCATTTAAATTTTATTATCTCTGTTCAAGGTTACAATGGCCCTAATGATGAGCATTAGTATTGGAACTTTGTGGAATGATTATAGAACTTATTCAAGGTCTCTTAGCAAAGAATGCAGAATCTGAAGTTAGAATGCAAGTATTTCTAACCCTTGTGGCTGCTAGTTGCAAACTACTCTGTTAGAGTAATTAATTACTTGATGTCATTTATTAGTACATTTGGGAAAATAAGTTAGTTAAAAGGTGTAAGTATATCTTGCAAAACTTTACTATTAATTATTTTGGCATATAATATATACAATTTTCATTGTTTAGAAAACATGAAAGAGCTATGATATTTAACTTGTCTTGAAGGAAAACTTACAGATTATTTTTCAAATATTTTTCAGCTGTTGATTCTAGGGAAGACAGAGTCAAGTGATCTAAGTCAAAAATTAAGTCAGAATCTCTTAGACTTCCGTACTGATTTCCTCACACTAATTGATGAGATAAATCCATTGGGAGATATTAAAACTATAACTATTTTTCTTTAATCTTCAAAACAAGATAAGCCCATTGATCCATCAATTTTTTTAAAAGCAATTACAACATACCATGACTTAAAACCATGCAGACCAATAAATATTCTAACATAGCAGTCTTTTCCAATTTCTGAAAAATGAGTAATGTGTATCCTAGAAAACTTTTGATGGACTATTTCCAGTTAAAGGATCCTCGCTGACTTTAGAAAAATCTATTTTATTGTTGAAAAGATCCTCACAATTACCCACATTATTATTTACTGTGTATCAGGTACTAAACTGGTCAGATTTATTTAATGTCAAGTATGTATTGGATACCTACTAAGTTTCAGACACTGTTATAGGGGCACTAGGAATTTGGAAATGATCAAACAAAGACCCTACAGTTACTGTGTTTATATTTTATCATTTAATCCACAAAATAACTTACAAGATGGGTACTATATTTAGTACCATTATTTGTCTCCCTTTTATAAGAAAAGACAGAGATTTATCCAAAGCCATAAAGCTATTATAACATGTATGTACACACCAAGTGTTACATATGTTCTGTTAAATATAACAGTATATTTTCAAATCCCAATATCACTCATTATCTTTAGGGAAGACATTAGGGCTTTCTTATCCCACTAGGAGGAAAAACCATTCTTTTGTTATTTTTCTTATGATAGTAAACACAGTTTGAATAAACTTCTCAAGTTAAGATTTGAAAACTTCAGTTTGTGATATTTAAAAAATAAAAATCTTAATGAACCAGAAGATGATATTTATAAGACAGAATCTACATTTGTGTTTACATGTATTGTATTGTTTTATTTTTACTAGTTATCATTTTGAAGAAAAACCTACAAAGTCAAATCAACTTCTTTAAAGTAAAATGCTTCTGTTTTTAATATACTGCTCCTCAAGATCCTGTGTGGATAATATAATAAATTGAATCAAGAAATATCACATATATAGGTATAGTCACACAAATGGTGACAGGCTTTCCTAAAGCTTTTTAAATGAATGACATTCAGAGAAAAGTAGAGGTTACAATAAGTATCTGCTAAAAAATTCTCAGAAAACTAAAGTGAATGCTAGCAAAGGGTACTTAATTAATATCCTCTAATAGTGTCATTACAAAAACCTCACTGTAATTCCTGCTTTAATCTTATTAGCATATAGTTTTAAACCTCAGACCATAAAATTATTACAAGTCAAACTCTTACGTTTAAGAAAGAAAATTAAAAATGCAAGTACTATAGTTATGTTTATACTTCTGTAATAGGCAGACTCTGAGATCATTCTACATTCTGGTATTCAATCTCTTCTGCCTGTCTCTCTATCTCTCTCTGTCTCTCTCTCTCTGTCTCTGTCTCTGTCTCTCTCTCTCTCTGTCTCTCTCTGTCTCTCCCCCTGCCCTTCTCTCTCGATGGCTTGCTCTATAGAAACCAGATGCCATCATGTGAGCTGTCCTTAATGGAAGGGCCAGATGGTAATAAATTATCAGCTGCAAGAACCTGATCTGGCACAGCAAAGTGAGTGAGTTCAGAAGCAGGTTCTCCCAAGTTGAGTCTTGCGATAACAAGATCTTAGATAGATGAAAATGATTTGCATTTCACAAGTCTTTCCCTACAGAAAATCAGGCTCAACAAATACCTTTTCCTCTTCACAGAAAACTCAAGACATGAAGCCTTAGGGATACAATTATAAACACTGCTAATTTAGTAACCTGAAACATATTTAATAAACTCAAGATTATTCTTTTAAAACTATAAGCAAGCTTCATTAAGTGATTTCATAATAATGTAAATTTTTCCAGTAAGATGTAGTGAACAAAATCAGCACATTGATTTAATCATTTTTTCCAAATTATACAAAGAAAGTTTATTTAGAAAGTCACAGAGGTAGAAAAGGTGAGCTAGCTGGGCTTTGTGGGCTCAGAAAACAAAACATAAAGGTAAAAGAGGAGCTCTTGGAGCTTAGGACAAAAGAAAGGCAAAAAGGTAAAGAAGAGAGTGGATGGCGTGGGCTTGCTCCAGAGAAAGAAGGAGCAATCCTAATAATTTTGAACATTTTATTTTATGTTGGCAAAACATGCACGCAAGCTACTCTTCTGTACTTTGATACTGAAACACTTTTGCAATTCCAGCTCTCTTGAGTTTTCATTTAGGTTTGCAATCCAGATAAGCAGTAATTAGAGTGAATTTTAATTACTATACAATGTGCTTCATTTGACAAACAAGGAAGAGAAAATATACCTGTTGATCTCTTCATTAGAGATGAATGTCAAACCCAGAAGCCCTTTAGGTTATATAATCTCTAGTTACAGTAGCATTTCCACAAATCTCTCAAGATGCATCTACATTTTAAAAACCTGCCTGCTATAATTTTTATCCCTACTATAAAATATGCAAAAAGTACTAAATGTGCAGAGCATAATATTTTTTCTCAACTTGCAATGTTGTCTTTAAAAAAGCATACAAACCGTGCTCATTTCTAAAGAATGTCAGATAAAAAGCAAGGATCCAAATTCTCCCAAATATGTGAACACATCTGACATTGACTAGAACTAGAACTAGGTTTCTGGATGAATACCTCAAGGAAAAAAATGTAAGTGTCTTTAGTGCAACTGTCAACTTTTCACAGAATATAGCTACTCTCCTTCTCAACTCTTTCACCTCTTGAAGTGAAACAAACCAAAGATTGGCCTTAAAAATTTCTCATGCCCAAGTTAAACTGAATTAGAAAATTAAGAATGTATGAACCAGACATTGTCTAAAACAACAGAGTGATCAGTCAGTAATTAATGAACTCTATCACCTGAATCTGATAACAAATAAGGTATGCAACTTACAAAGAGATCAGGGACAGAGACAGTTACAGAGCCTTCTTCAAACCACTGTCATACCAGGGTGCACATGCATATACCCAAGTCTGCACCTCTGAGGAGTGAAACCAAATACTTCACGTTGTGAGGAACTAGATGTCATTAAAATAGCTTTGTCAAACCACAAAAATTAATAAAAAAAATAAAAAGCAAAAACAAGCTCCAGGGAGGGAAACTGGAATCCAGAGTTGCTACAAAATATTACCTAAACTCTGAGGTTCTAACAAAAACTTGTGAGATATTCAATGAAAGAGAAAAATGTAACACGTGCATGAAAAAAAAAGCAAGCAGGCAAGAAAAACTACCTGGGAAGTGAATCGGATGTCAGTTATAACAAAGACTTCAAAGAATCTGTTAGAAATATATTCAAAAAGCTAAGGAAACCATGCTTAAAGAAGTACAGAAGGATATAACAATAATGTCTGAAATATCAATAAAAAGACAGAATTACTAGAAAAGAATTAAAAGGAAATTCTGGAGTTGAAAACTGATCTTTGAACAATGTGTGGCTTAGGACAGACAAACCCTCTCATGATCAAAAATCCATGTATAACGTCAGTTGGCCATCTACAAACATGGATTCCTGACCACAGATTGAAAATACAGTTGAGTGCTTGCTGTGGCAGCACATATACTAGAATTGGAATGATAGAGAGAAGATTAGCATGGCCCCTGCACAAGGATGACATACAAATCTGTAAAGCATTCTATATTTTTTTCAAAAACGAAAATACAGTTGACCAACAAGATGGATTTGAACTACACAGGTAAACTTACACTTGGGTTATTTTTAATTGACCACAGTCCAATGGACCTATGCAGTTCAAATCCATGTTATCCAAGACAACTCCAAGGATGAAAATCCACTTTTGCAAAAGGTTGAAATATGTGAATTTTCAACTGCCCCACAACTATCCTGTTCAACATTCAACTATATGGTAAGCCCTAGAACAACCACTGGTTTGTGTTTTTTTGATGTAATGAAAAAATATTAAAGAATAGAAAAACAAGAAGACATAAATACATGGAAAACAAAATGTAAAATGTCAATGTAACTACATCAATCATCACATTACATGCAAAAGAATTAAACAATACAATAAAAAGGCAGCAATTGTAAGACTAAAGAAAAAGCAAGATCTACCCAAAAGCTATCTACAGGACACATTTAGATACAAAAATACAAACATGTTGAAAGTGAAAGGATGGAAGAGATATATCATACAAAGAGCAGTCATAAAAGGCTAGAATATCTATACCCATATCAGGAAGAAAGTAAGCTTTAAAACAAAAAGAATAGGCCCTGGCTCGGGTGGCTCAGTACCTTGAGTGCCAGCCTGTGAACCAAAGTATCACCAGTTGGATTCCCAGTCAGGGCACATGCCTGGGTTGCAAGCCAGGTCTCCAGCCAGATCCCCAGCTAGAGGCATATGAAAGGCAACCACACATATTTTTCTCCCTCCCTTCTCCTACCTCTAAAAATAATAAATAAAATCTTTTTAAAAAAAAGAATCACTAGATACAAAGAAGAACATTTCTAATGATAAAAAAGGCAGTCTATCAGGAAGATGTAACTTATAAACATATATTACAAAGTAGGACAAGAGTAGGTTTACATTTATGAGTACCTAAAAGTTTATTCTTGTATTATTATTTATCAATTATTGTATGTTTTTCATAAGAACAACTGTAAACCTACTTTTTCTCCACCCTGTATATACAATTAGCAACAGAAATTCAAATATAGGTTTGTCCTGAAAGTATTGAGCCAGTGCCAATATAATTAAAACTATTTGTGCACTCAATATTTTCCAGAAAGACCTCATATATGAAGTTAAACCCTAGTTAAAGGGAAAAGACAATTCAACAATGATACAGTTATGAGCCGCATTATGATGTTTCAGTCAACAACATATCAAGTATATGACAGTTGTCTCGTAAGATTATAATAAAGCTGAAAGATTCCTATGGCCTACTGATGTCATCGTTGTCTGACATTGCAGCAAAATGCATTATTCATATCTCTGAGGTGATACTGGTATAAACAAACCTATTGTGCCACCAGCTGAATAAAAGTATAGCACATACACTTACAGTCGTAGACTACACTATCCAGGTTTGTGTGAGTGCACTCTATGAGCTTTGCACGGTGAGGAAATTGTGGAAGGACATGTATCTCAGAACACACCCTCATTGTTAAGTGCACAAGACTGTAGTTGGAGACCTCAAAAACACATTTTTCATAATGGATAGAACACATAGACAAAGTATGAACAAGAAATAGAAGTTTTAAAAACACTATAAATAAACTAGACCTAATAGTTTCCCATAATAGGCATCTATGGAATACTCAACAATAACAGAATATACATTCTTCTTAAATGCACTTGGAATATTCTTCAGAATAGTCCATATACTAGGTAATAAAACAAGCCTCAATAAATTGAAAGAAATAAAGTCACAAAAAGTACTCTCAATTACAATGAAATAATATTGTAAATTAATAATTAGGGGAATTAATGATATGAGGAAATTAAACACTACAATACTAATAACCAATATGTCAAAAAAGAAATCAATGGCCCTGACTGCTGGCACAGTGGCCAGCCTGTGAACCCAAAGGTCACTGGTTCAATTCTCAGCCAGGGCAACATAACCAGGTTGCAAGCCAGGTCTTCAGCCAGGCCCGTTGCTGGAGGTAGGTGAAAGGCAACCATACACTGATGTCTCTCTTTCTCTTTCCCTTCCTCTCTCTGTGAAAAATAATAAATAAAATATTTTTAAAAAAAAAGAAATCAAAAGAGAAACCTAAAGTACTTTGAGATAAATGATAAAATATAATACATCATAATATGGAGTGCAGCTAACGCAATGCTTAATAAATGCTTCATAATAAAGCTTGGAGTAGATTTTAATAAAAATGAGAATAGAAAAACAAAAGAGAAAAATCAAGATATTTAATAGTTGATTCTTTGGAAAGAACAAAAAAACTGACAAAAATTTAGCTGAGCCGACCAAATAAAAAAGCAGAGAAACTCAAATTACAAAAATCAGCAGTCAAAAAGGGATCATTACTCACAACCTTAATAAATAAAATAATTTTTAAAATATTATGAACAACAAACAACATGCCAAAAAGTTAAATAACTCAGATGATGTGGCCAAATCCCTAGAAAGACGCAACTATCAAAACTGACTCAAGAAGAAATAGGCATAACAAGCGAAGAGATTCAATTTGTAATAAAAATATTACCCCCCAAAAAAGTTCAGGAACACATGGCTTTTCTGGTGAGGTCAAGGAAATATTTTTAAAAGAATACCAATTCTTAAGAATTCTTTCAAAAAATAAAAATAGAGGGAATACTTATTTAGAGGTATTACCGAGATACTGAAATCATAAAAAGAAATAAGAAGGAAAGAAAGCTATATGCCAATGTGTTTATGAATATAAGCACAAACACACTCAACAAAATACTAGCAAATTATATCCAGCAATATATAAATAAGAATAATGCTATTTCATAAAAATCAAGTGGGATTTATCCCCAAAATGAATATGAAGTTTAACATTCAAAAATCGATTAATTTAATGTGATTTCAATAAAGACCAAAAAAAGAAAAAAAACAGGATCAACTTAGTAGATACTTAAAAATCATAAACAAAATCCAACATGATATAATATATAGGAAACTATGATAAAATTAAAATTCCAAATCTGATACAAGGCATCTGCAAAAAATAAATAGCTGATTTAACAATTAATAGCAAAAAAAAAAAAAAAAAAAGACTTCCTTCTTTTGCTCAAAGATAGCAAGATAAAATTGTTGCTCTTGGTGTTTCTATTCAATATTAATAATGTATGTTCTAGCCAAAGCAACTTGACAGTAAATAAAATAAAACATCCAAATCTGAAAAGAAAGGAATATAGTTAGTTGCTAATGACATGCTCCTGTAAATAGAAAATTCTAAAGAATCCACTAAAACTATTAAAATGAATAAATAATTTTGTCAAGATTGAAAGATACAAGATCAACATATAAAATTTATTTACATTTCACACGTCGCTGGTTTGATTCCCAGCCAGGGCAACATACGAGGTTGCAAGCCAGGTCTCCAGCCAGGTCCTTAGCTGGAGGCAGGTGAAAGGTAACCATACATTGATGTCTCTCTCCCTCTCTGCCTCTCTCCCTATACCCCTCTCTCTAAAAATAATAAATAAAATCTTTTTAAAAATTATTTATATTTCTATAAACTAGTATTAAATTTTCTAAAATAAAAATTTTTTAATTTCATTTTTATTTCATTTTATTTTTTTAAAGATTTCATTTATTATCTTTAGAGAGAGTGGAAGGGAGAGAGGCAAAGAGGGAGAGAGATGTCAGTGTATGGTTGCCTTTCACCTGCCTCCAGCTACGGACCTGGCTGGAAAGACCTGGTTTGCAACCTGGTTATGTGCCCTGGATGGGGAATCAAACCGGAAACCTTTGGGTTCTCAGGCTGGTGCCTTATCCACTGTGCCACCAGCCAGTGCCTAAAAAATTCCATTTTAATAGCATCAAAAATAAATCATTAAGAATAAATTTAACAAAACAATTCATTTGCAAGTACAGTAAAAATATTATTCAAAGAAATTAAGGAAGATTTAAATGAATAAGCATCTCACATTTATGGATTGAAATATTTCATATTGTTAAAATAGCAATACTCCCTAAAAGGATCTAGAGATTAAAATTCAATGCCTATCAAAACACCAGCTGCCCTTTTTTTGGCAAAATTTATAAGCTAATCTTAAAATTCATATGCAAAATCAAGGGATCCAAATAACCAGAGCAATGCAGAAAAGTAGGATGATTCTAATTTTTATTTTCAAATTTTACTTAAAAGCTACAATAATCACAGGGACTGTGATTCTGGTATGCAGCTAGGTTGGGCATAGACTGTCACAGGAACTATGAAAATGTATTAAGATAAAGTCCCTGTGGTACTGGCAATAAGCTAGAGATTTGGATCAATTCATAAAATTAAGAGTCCAAAATTAAACGTTTACATCTATGCTCAATTGATTTCTTACAACAATGCCAAAACAATACCATCAGGAAAGGATAGTTTTTTCAGTAAGTAGTGCTGGAATAACTGGATTTAAACATGCAAAAAAAAGAGGTTAGACCCCTACTTCACACCATAAACAAAAATTAAATTCAAAAAGAATTAACAACCTAACTGTAAATGATAAAACTGTAAAACTCATAGAAAAGAAACACATAAGTAAGTGTCCATGACTTTGGATTACACATGATTTCTTAAATATGACACTAAAAACACAAAGAGTAAAGTAAAAAATAAAATGGAATGCTAAAATATTCAATTAATGTAAAATCAAAAAGTAGACAGAAAGCAAGAAATGTATAATATATGCATATATAGTCAATTGTTTTCAATAAAATGACATTATTTCAATGGGAAAATGACAGTGCTTTCAATAGTTAGGGAACAACTGGAATAGTCTTAATACAAAAAAATATATATTCATTCAATCTTATCTCACACCATATATGAAAACTAACTCTAAATATATAATAAGTCATATCTATAAATATAAAAGCTAACACTGGAAAACTTCCACAGAAATTTTTGTGCCCTTGGAATGGATAAAGTTTTCTTTGCTTGAAAACAGAACCAGATACATGAATACAATGAATAGTCCTTCAATGCGCAGAGAGAAGGGCGAGAGGGGAGCAAGGAGGAAGAGGCAAAGAAGGGGAGCAGTTTAGTCAAGGAACTAGCATGGAAGAACCATGGACATGGACAACAAGTGGGATTGACTTTGGTGGGGAGTGGGTGGGTGGGGAAGGGGACAAAGAGAAGGAAAAGGGGAATGGATGTAATACAACAATAATCAAATTAAATTTTCAAAAAGTTTTCTTTGCTTGAATACAAAGAGCATAAACCATAAAAGAAGAAATTGATAACTGGACTTTCAAAGTTTAAAATATTGAATCTTCCAAAAATACTATTAGCAATATTAAATTTTGAGACACATACTGAGGGAAAATATATGCTGTACCTATTATACAGGGGTGGGCAAAATAGGTTCAAATTTGTGAGCACACTACACACAGAATTTACTCTTGTATTATTATTTGTTAATTATTGCATCTAGTATTATTATAAGGAACTTTTACAACTTCCTAATAAGACAAGTAACCTAATAACAAAATAAACATAGATGCATACCAAAAATAAGACATGTATTAAAGTGTATAAAAATTTTAAGCATTGTTAGTCATTAGGAAAATGCAAATTAAAACCACAAAGAGATGCCACCACACACCCACTAGAGTAGCTAAAAGTGAAAAGACTGACAATACTATTTTGGTAAAAATGTGGAGGAATTGGGACTCGCAAACATTGCTGGTGCAACTGCAAAACTGTAGAGTCACTTTGAAAATCGTTCAGCAGTTTCTTATACTGTTTAACTTATAAGGTTAAACACACAACTGTCCTGCGACCCGTAATCTCCCTCCTAGATATTCCTTAAAGAGAATTAAATGTGTCCATGTAAAGACTTACACATGAATGTCATGTCACGAAAACTATTCAGCAAAAAGGATGCTACTAACATGTACAACAGCATGGTTGTGTCTCAAAAGCATTCTGCCAGGTTAAAAAATAAATGTACAAAAGACTACATTCTATGTGATTCTCTACTTATGAACGTCTAGAAAAGGCAAAAAGTGTAATAATAACAGAAAGCGAATTGCTGGTGGCCCATAGTCAGGCTTTGGAGAGAGGTGACTGCCAAAGGCACTAACTAGAGAACGTCCTGCAGTGACGGACATGTTGTATAGCACGATGTGTCCGGTCCTTGCATCACTATAGTTACCAAAAAGTATATACTTAAAATTGGTGAATTTCAATAAGGCTGATATAAAAGTACATATAAGCCCCTTGATCCATCCCCAATATTGAATTAGAATCTAAAGGAGGTAAGGCCGAGGAAGCCGAAGATTTTTAATACTGGCCCAGGTTTATGATGTAGGCGGAGTGATTTATGGAGCAGCTCAGCCATCCAACCCCAATGTTGGAAATTAGCAAGATTTAGTAGTTGGTCAGCCTGGGGCAATCCTAGGCTCCGAGGTGGCTGAGGCTAAACCCGTCACAGGTTAAATGCTTCCTACTCTGCATCTTGATTAGTCTGAGAACTGGGACATGTTTTCAGGGGGCAGGCGGACAGAAAGCAGAGTTACAAACAGTGTTTATGACTATGACTACTCCTGCTGCCGCTATTACCATTAGTATTTACTAATGTCAGATGCATCTTTACTTTTAAGAGTGTCTTGAAGGTAAATAAATTCCAAGAAACAGCGGTGGGATTCAAGTTTTCCTTTCATCTTCCCTTTCAAATCTCTGCTGTCGGCAATTCATTCGGAGTGAACATCGCCTGAGTGCAAAGTACTGAGGCAGGCATCACAGGGCAATGTGCTGAAACTGACTCATCTTCAGGGCTTTAAAGGGAAAAGGGGGAAGAAGTTCCAAAGTCTCCCATCAAGAAAGCCTATCAATAGCCTGGAGTGAGAGGCTGAAATCTGCAACTTAAATGCTCCTCTGGGCAGCTTCTGGTGTGCAGCTAGGTTGGGAATAGACTGTCACAGGAACCATGAAAATGTATTAAGATAAAGTCCCTGTTATCTTCCATCAGCCTCAAAACCAAACTGGGCTAAATCATAATGACCTCCTTTTTCATCCAAATTGAGCCAGGTAGTGCAGAAGGCACCTGAAAGCCTTCCCATCTGTGTTTCTAACACCTGAAAGTCAAGTTGAGACCATGACAGGAGAAGCCTCAGTTTTCAGAGATCTATTAACTGAAACATGGAAATAAGGTTGGTATGAAGGAAGGGCTAATCGTTACTAAATTGAATGTGAACCATCTCCTACAGATGTTGTATTATAGAATTATACACCTAAACACCTATGTAATTGTATTAACCAATTGTCACCCCAATAAATCCAATTTAAAAAACATACCAAAAAATTTTAATGCAAACCAGCCACTCCGATTATTATGGCAATTCTGAGCATTTCTGTGGCTGAGAGCTACAGTCGAAATACCTGTCAATATCTTACAAATAAAATTTATTCTCCAGGTACCTAAACTGAATCCCTCTCCTTCCTTAGCACAAATTTCTCATAGTCTTTTTCTAACAGTGTGACCTTCCACAAGGCTCTCTCATGAACATGCCTTTGGAGCAGGAGTGTTTTAAGGAAAGTATGGACTGTTGGCAGGTTGGTAAATACTTTTTGCCCTTGAACCAGGTTATGTGTCTTTAAGTTGTGACAATCGCACTCTCATCAGCTTTGCCAGCCTTTTGGTTGAATCTACTTTGGGGGTGTCACACTTCACTGAAACTCCACATTCACTTAATAGTACATAACCTTTGCAATTCTGCCTGAAGGCTGCAGACTTCAGATATATTTACCCATTTTTTTTCATAATGGAGAGATGGGATCTAAAATAACTCACTTTAATTTAAAAATGTGTGAAATATAACACCACAGTATATCATCTTAGGTTTCAAAAGGATAGAGGCCACTTTTCCAAATGTGTGTTCAGGTTCTGGGAGAAAAAAAACACAACAATTACATTTAAAAGCCAAGTATGTTCTTTGTTTAAGATAAAACTGTAGGCTTCATTCTATTTTTTAAAGTAACTATTTAATGTTGTTTGTTTTAACTCAAAAACCATAGGGTTAGGGTTTTAATGGATCTGGTTTTAGATGCTGGAGGTTATCTCTCTGCAGTGACAGAAAATGGGAAGTGTGTCTAATGGGTGAAAAGCCAACAGAGTTGGGAGAGATGTCAGATAAAATAACATACACCAGTAAGGGATAGGCAATTTGGAATGTAAGGACCATGTACTTATAATTTGATTGACCAGGATGTAGGAGAGAGAGAGAGTAAAATAAAAAGTTGTTGATCTTATTATCTTTGTAGGCTGTTTATTTTGTATAACAGAGAAATTAGAAGATGTAGTCAAAATTCAATAAAAGGGGCTAGGAAATATATAATAAAATATGCTATACCTAGTATATCTGATCAAAGGCTTCTAACAAGGTGGCATGTAAACCTCTAATAAGGGTTTCAAACCAAGATGAGAAAACCAGGGTCAAAGACCAGGATAATGTAAACACTAGGCATAGGATTGAAGCCAGAAAGCTTTCACTCACCCTCAGAGAAAACTGTCTTTTAGGGGTGCAGAGGCCCCCACAAAGAACCGGCCTCTGACACACGGCTATGGTTTAAGAGGCAAGTAGGGACTTTGTAATTACACAAAAACTACAAAGTAAGACATAGAAGAACATTCATTTCACTTTTACAGGCAAATTCTAGCAGTGCAGGCTGATCAAAGAACATCAACCTTTACCACACTGGAAAACTTACTGATCCTTGACTACAAAAGGGAAAAATGAGAGACCCTCCTAGAATGTCACCCAGAAAGGCCAAGAAGCACCAAATGTAGCATAACTTTGGCATCTCAAGGGCTCCGTGCCCTTTGTAGGGCGCAGTGTCCTCAGAAACTTTGATTTTGTTGTGTTGATAGTTCTCTAGGATGCGTCAGTCCAACCCAGCAAAGGTGGTGCAGAGAAAAAGAGGGATAAAAGAAGCAGATATTACATGTAACTTACACCTTTATGAGCCAGCACATGTGAGACTCAAAAATACTTGTATGAGCTCAGCTGCATTGTTAGCAGGAAAAGTAACTTTATATTACCATCTTTTCCAGCTTTTAAATAATAATGATGAAATGAGTTATTTATTCTCCAATTACTCACTGAAGTATTTTGTAATTATATTTCACAATCAGGCAGTCTGTATACTCCAAAGCTCACATATTTGCCACATCTATTCAAGATCTCCAGAACCCAAGTATATAGCCTCTTGAGGGATATTAAAGAGAATGGATTCTGCAAAATAGGCTATTGTTCCTCTGAAAATGGTAGACTTTTGTTTAAACAATCACCCTTCATGAAAGCAGTCATTTGACAAAATCAATTAAAAAGACTGAATGTAGCCAATCTATTCTGGTGCATATATTAAGAACCTTATTTCTCGTAACCCTTCAACAATGCTGCTTATGTCCTTTTCACTCATAAAGGAAGTAATCTTCTTTCTTTAAATGCTACTTCTTAAAAGACCTGCTTCCTTACACGGCTTCACATACTGCATCATGTTGAAGCTGCCAAAATGACACCTAGTGGCCGTGTGACAATGTTATCCAAGTTCAATAATTTTCTTAATCTTGAATTACATTTTGAACTTGACCCCATACTTCCTCATGCCTAAAGAGTACTATTTTGTTACTTTATTCATTTAGCTGTGTTTCTATCCTACCATCTTCTAAAAGTCTTTAAAGTGTCCTGTGCCTCTAGTTCCACATGATGGTGAGATGAGTGTCACTATTATTACAGTGGTTGCAATAAGTGCAAAGATGAAAGGGAAAGGTCCAGTGATTATGTCCCTACCAATACTACCACTTTCCTGGAGAAGAAGGTCAGTGGTTGAGGTACTTGAGTGGGTGACATATGACTGTACTCTAGCGTAGAGGAGAAGAGAAGAACAAGAGACTGGGGAGGTGTGCATGGCAGAGTCAGGTTGCAGAAGCTTTCATTCAAGTAAACTCAGTAGGCTCCTTGAAAAAACTGACCAGTTCCTTTGTGCAGTATTAGAAGATGGCAAATTTAACAAGATACCTTTCAGGTCAACAACTCTATGAAAACAACAATGACACAGAAACTCTATTCCCACTCAAGTGTATATGGACTAGAAGGAAGACCAGAGATTTTGGAACCCACCACCTGCAATTCCAGAAACTGCGCATTGAAAGCATAAGCATTAGTCATCCCATACGTATAAGAAATTACATGATCAAGTTCCAAAGTTTCACTACATATTTTCATTTGCATTTAGCCAACCCTTTCAATTTTAAATCTTAACATATATTTTCATATCCACTGCTGGTACCCATGCACCAATACCTGTTAAGATTTCTATGCATATAATATATGAAGACGTAAGTGTGCATGTGTTTTGAAGGTGGGGTGAAAGGGGTGGGAAGCAAAGGGAAAGAGGAATTCTCTAGAATTAAACAGTCTGGTAACAACACCCCACCTTTCTCTGATACAGTCACATAATCGTCCTCCATCAGGAAAATGACAATAGCCCCAATGAGATCAAGAACTAAAGTTCAGCCCAGCAGAGCACAACTCACCCCCTTGACAGTCCAGTTGTGTGAGATCAAGACTGTGTATGCTAAAATATGAGAGAGAGAGAGAGATAGAACGAGAGCTTGGCTTACCTGCCGATGAGGGAGAACTCGCCCACCACGCCCAGGCGCCGCATGGCGCTCAGGAGGCCGCGCACCGTCATGCCCTCGCAGAAGCAGACCACCACTCTGGCCTTGGGGAGCCGCTCTCGCAGTTTGCGCAGGAGTCGGTCAAAGCTCTTCTCCCCGGCGTTGCTGTAGATTTTGTCCGAGTGGGCGATGCAGAGGCCTTCCTGGGCGGCCAGCTCTTTGAAAGCATCCATTCCACTCTCCCCATAATTCCCTGTCCGGAAACAATCAACAGATGTTCAAGACAAGCTAGCGGCAGCAGCACCCACAACCTGCAATAAGGACTCACTGATCAGAGGGAATGGAGCAAACAGACTTGCCAAATAATTTGTAAATATAACTGGGGCAGAAGGAAGATCTGCATGGGTCAAGGAGAGTAACCAAAGGATCAACTCTGAAAATATGAGAAACGATCTAACTAGGCCATTCACAGTGAAACAGGTTTTTGACGGAAGGACCGGTGCCCTATTTTAGAGCCATGATTAATAGTGACTGCCCCAAATTTTAGCCATGCGGGAGAGATCTGCGCATGGGGGTAGGAGGTCCAGTGGCACGATGAGAGGCTCGTTCCTTTCAGGGCTTGCTTCAGCAGCCACCTGGACGGCAGGCAGACACCCCCGGTGACAGCAAGCCCTGCCACATTTCCAGGAAGCGTAAGTGGCAAACAAAATAAAGCACCTGGTCAGGCTGGAAGGAGCAGCCAAGAAACAGGTACCGTGCTCAGTCAAAATCCAACAGCCTCTAATGCATTGATGGGGTTACGGGAGATTTGGCCTTAAGTTTTGATTTTTATTTTAATGTCATCATTCTAATAAAATACACTTTAATAACTAAGAACTAGCCCTGGCTGGTGGCTCAGTGGATAGGCACTAGCCTGTGAACCCAAAGGTCGCTGGTTCAATTCCCAGCCAGGGCACATAACCAGGTTGCAAGCCAGGTCTCCAGCCAGGTCTATAGCTGGAGGCAGGTGAAAGGCAACCATACATTGATGTTTCTCTCCCTTTCTTCCTCCCTCTAAAATAATGAACAAAATCTTTAAAAAACAAAAAAAGAAAGGAAGGAAGAAAGGAAGAAAGGAAGGAAGGAAGAAAGGAAGGAAGGAAGAAAAGAAAAAGAAAGAAAGAAAGAAAGAAAGAAAGAAAGAAAGAAAGAAAGAACGAACTCAATGAAATCAATTAAGTAAAAACAGTATCACATTGTACGAGTTCCCTATTCACTGATGACTATATCCCCTACCTTAGTTTCCTTGATAACTCTACTCCTTTCCCAGAGTTTGGGGATTTTGATACCCAGGCAGATGGTTCAATACTATGTCCTCACAGTTTCTCAGCTCCCTTCAGCCAATGACATGCCCTGTAACCCACCTACTTCTACTTTTGACTTTGTTGTCACAAATGTCACTAATATCTCTGAATGTGGATGTCAAACATCCCAGTCTGTTTACCCCTTATCTTTCAGATTCACATATTCTAATATCTAGACTCCAGAATTGATTCTACCTCACAGAAAACTGATTCTACCTCCCAGGAATCTCAAATCCACTTGCCTCCCTATTTTTCTTTTTATCCTCCTCTCACTTGCCTCACAGCCCTGCTTAGATCTCAGGGCCTCTCTCATCACCACTCCCTTGAAAATTTGTTAACTCCCTATGTTTTCCTGGCAACACCCTAATTCTAGTTATACCCAACCAAACACCTACTCCATGTTTACACCTAAATATGGCTAGAAAAACAGCTCATAACCTTGATGACTGGTTTTATTTAAAATCTATGAGCATACATACCAAAAGGGCATTCAACAGTGCAAAGAAATGATACTACATTTCCAGTGTAAATAAATTCTCCCACTCTCTAACATGATTATTTTATCCTTAATTTTTTCTCTTCAAATCTCTAAATAACTGACCCTACTGCTGACCTTCATCTCAGCTGGGATATTCATTTCATATTTCAATAAGAACACAGAAACAATCAGACAAAAAATAATTCAACCACATACCACAATATCTATGAAACTGTCTCTACTCATACTCATACTCACTAGCATCTCTCCTTTGTAAATCTGGTATTTCTTCACTGGGTTAAAGCCAATTCCTGCTCATGAAATAAGTCCCACTTCTTTTTGTCTATTAAAAGACTTTCTCCTACAATGGTAGGAAATAAATTTCTCCTTCTCATAGTATCAATCAAAAAATACTCTTGAACTCTTTGTTCCATTTGATTTACTACCTTGTTCACTGCTGTTCCCAGTGATAATAGTTGCCTAGGTCAATGTGCTTGCTTCACTGTCTCTTAATCTCTCCTTTACCTTTTATTTCCATCACCTTAGAATCTTTTCTTGTCATACTCGTCTCCTGTCAAGACCACCAATAATTTCCCTGTTTCCATATTTTAAGATCTGTTCTGTCTTCATCTTCATCTCAGCTGCATTCAACAATTGGCGACACCCTCCCTGAAACACTCAATCCTCTTGGTTTCAGTGGCATAAACCTGTGCTGGTTTCCTCACCCCTCACTGACTACCCCTCCATGCATTTGCTAGATAGTCTTTTTCTGCTCAACCTCTAAATACCGTCATGCCAGGATGCAGCCCTGGAAAACTTCTTCCTCTACAGGTCTCATGAAGAACCGTGATTCAGTTCAGTCACATTCATTCAAACACCACTTGAATACCATCATTGAATCCTGAATATAGATCTTCAGACTAGACTGCCTTTTGGAGCAAAAATTAGAACAATCAAATTGCCTGGCTGACAGAGTTATGTACTTAGAGGCATCTCAAACTTCTCTATCTGAAACTGAATTTTTCCCTCTTGACCTTGCACATCTGCTCCTTTTAGATACCTCCTATCAGTAATAGTGCCATTACCCAACAAGTTGTTCAACAAAAAAATTTAGGAATTTTCTCTTCTATTGCAGATCCATTTTTGTATCTATCTCTAAAATGTTTTAACCCACTAGTCTCTCTTCTTAGTTTCAGGCTTTGCTGCCTTAAAACAAGTGTCTTAGGTCAGGCTCCCTAAAAACATGGCTAAGATGAAAATTGTTGTTCAGGTTATTATTGAAGAGAAGAGGAGCAAGAAAAGGAGGTGGATGCCAAGAATAAATGTCATCTCAGTGAGGGATTAGTTTCAGCCTGATTCTACAAGTCCTAGAGCACAAATTAATAATATTCAGTGTTGGCAAAACACAAATATATTCACTTTTGGTGAAAAAAGTTTGAATTATTAGTGGACAACTTGGAAGCACTTTTCAAAATTTATCAAGGTAAATATCATATAAATACATCAATAGGTCAAAACTATTTTTTAAAATATTAACAACATCAAAAGAAAATTTAGGGCTTAAATATCAGCGTCTATCAAAATTTCATGAGCACTGAAATAAAACCTAATAAGGTTCTCTATATTTTCTTATATTTTTTAAAATAAAGTTTTCTTGTATCTTTTTTCTAATCTTATCAATTAATGTATTTGATTTTTTTCATATACCACTTTTATGGGGCTTAATCCAGTCCAGGAAAGCCTGAAAGAAAACACTAACACATCATAAAATCTTCAGCTACAAGACTGTGGAAACACATCAAAGTTCAAACAAGGGAAATTGGCTGATTATTAGGGTTTCACTGCAGCTGGACGGTGAACATCTGCCTACAGAGAAGGGCACGAGGAAGGAAGTCAGATGCCTCTTTCTGACAGTAAGTGCAGATTCAGTCATCTATAGGGTGCATAGGCACCAGCAGCCAACTAGCCCAGCAAAAGACACTGTCAACCTGTCATGACGGTGCTAAAAGGGAAATAACTTGGCTGCTACAGTATCACCTTAGGATTTCACACACACACACACACACACACATGTTCCTTTATCAAAATGCATGCAGAATAAGTGAGCAAAAATAATCTATGCAAACAGAATATGCAAATATTCTATGTCAAACAAGAAAATGTTCATTTTTAAATCTACTGAAGACCTTAGGCATAAGCAGACAAGAAATAAAGGGGTTAGTCAAAACTCAACATCCAAACTCCTCAGGTTACAGACAACAAAGTAGAGCCACAGAGGAGGACAAAGGCTCACCAATGGGCATGACACTTGTTTGTTAGGGCTGGAACATTTCTACATAACTTGACTCCTAGGTTGTTATTTGCTTCTCTTAATGGCAAAAAGCAATTAAACATGTATATTTTCATAATACCAAAGGAAGTCTTCAGAGATCAATTGATTCTACAAAATATTAATCCCAATTTCTTCATTTATATACTTTTTTCAGATAGCAATTCTTTATTACACAAATTGATAGACAGCTGAGTAATATGCATTGGACCATATTTAAACTATTTCTTTCTCTTGTGATCCCTAAAAGACCATAAACTGATATATAAAAATTTCCATGAAAGTAGCTCTAATATAGGAATAACAACCATAATAACCATACTTTTATAAATCTTTATACTTTAAGTTTGCACTCATAAACATTATCTTATTTGACTATTATAACAATCATATTGTACTCATTACAGTAATGATAGTGCTAGGTAAAAATACCATACAATAAAGGGGGAAAACTGCCTCCAGGAAGTTTAAAATTATGCTACTTTCATTTAATAGCAGCAGAACTAATGATATGAAAGGAATAATTTAAGTATCTACTAAGGGTGCTATGGGTTTAGGAATCAGAAAAAGCCAAAAGAAAGTGCCACTTGTTGGTGAGGATGTGGAGAAAGTGGTATGAAATTCTTCCAAATTTTAAAAAGAGAATTACCATACAATCCAGTAATCCTACTACTTGGTAGATATCCAAAGTAAATAAAATCAGTACCTCAAAAAGATACCTGTTCTACCATGTTCACAGCAACATTATTAACAATAGCTAATATATGAAAACAACCTAAGTGTCCATCAATGGAAGAATGGATAAAGAAAGTGTAACATTAATATGGGCATGTATGCACATACACACAGTAGAATATTAGTCGTAAAAAAAAACCATTTGCAACAACATGGATGAGCTAGAGAACCTTATGCTAAGTGAGATGTCAAATGGAGAAAGACAAATACTGTATCATCTACCTTATATGTGGATGCTAATAAAGTCAAAGTCATAGAGCCAGAGAGCAAAATAGTGGTTACCAGGGGTTAAAGAAAAATTGGGAAAATGGTGGCCAACGGTTATAAACTTTCAGTTACAAAATGAGTAAGCTCTGATGTACAGTATAATGGTTGTATAGTTAATGATATATATAACAAGACAGTTACTAATTTATATTGTAATCTTGAAATTGGCTAAGAGAACAGATCCTAAATGTTCTCACCATAAAAGAAGCTATCTATGTGAAGCAATTGATGTGGGAATTAACTTGATTGTGGTAATCACTTCACAGCATACATATATATCAAACAATTACATCATATACCTTAAATATATACTCATAACATTTGAGTTATCACTCATACCTCAATAAATCTGGGGAAATAAAAGAAAGTGTCTTTGAGGTCTTCCAATATAAACAGATTTTCCATAGATAGAAAGGATGTTATAGGACATGTACTCTTTGGCTATCTACCAGGTCATGAGTAAATCATGCCAGACTCAACATAAAACACTCAGCATGGAGCGCATCCTCTCTGCCTTCCATTCCACTTTTGGTCTGCTGCTCAGGTTTTCCCTTGCTTTTCCTGGTGTTGAAAAATTTATTTTAACACTGTCTGTGCAGCCCTGGAAGATATATTTTTAAAACAGACTTTTAATAAATATTATAAAGAATGGGCTTTCAATAAACCTCTTTAAAAATAAAAGAGCGACTACAGACATGGGCAACAGTGTGGGAATTGACTGTGGTTGTGAGGGGCAAAAGGGGAAAGTTAGGACAATAATAATAAATGACAATATAAATATAGATTAGATAGATAGATGGATAGATAAAACCACGTAATTGTAAACATTCAGACCTAATAGCTGCATATTTACATTCGATTAGCTAATAGTTTATTGAGTTCTCATCTTGAATAATTATCCCTGGGCTCTGCACTTCAAGAGTTGCCAAGAAATATTTGACATTGACTCTGCCTTCAATCTGATGAATATTTACTATGTGTCTGGCACTGTGCTAAAATAACTAGCATTACATTTTTCATCACAACAACTCTGTATGAAAGTTATAACTGCTCTTTACAGACAAGGACATGAAAGCTCTAAGAAGTTAATAACTTGCCAAAGGTCATACAGGGGAGAAACTGGGATTTAATATCTAAATTTTATACTGCCCCCTACATGGTTTTACAACTGTGAAGTCATAGCATCAGCATACAAAACAGAACAACATTAATAAGCCATATAAGCTACATGTGAAATGGAAAGCATCATAACACTAAATTTGAGATTAAGAGGGCAAGGAGGATTAGAGAATACCTCTTGGGAAAAGTAGGAATGAAGCTTGGCCTTGAAGAGTATACACAAGAGACTGGTATTCAGGGTGAATGGGGGTGAATGAGAATCCACAAAGGTATTTTTAGAGGCGCTGAGTAGAGGCATCCTACTGGAGCAGAAGGTTAGTGGTTTATAGAATGACACTATATAATGGGTTTCTAGTGAAGCATCTGGCACACCACTACAAGATTGCAACATGGAAATGTGCTATATGCTGTGTTGTAATAGATTTTATAGCAAACATTTTCACTATTATAATGTTGCCTAAACCCTAGAGAGCAAGAGAGTAACATCTGGAAAAGCTTATCAAAAATAAACTTAAAATATGGCTAAAATCTTCATTTCTATCATAAATTATTTACAGAGAGTGAATCAAGGTATTCTATAAAACAATGTTTCTAAATTAAATAATCTGTGGGAAGATTTATGAGAACATAGGGGTTACAAAGAATTCCTGTTGTTTGCAATAGTTAAATATAATAGAAATAGACATTATTGTCTATACAAGAACAAAAATAACAAAGGTATTGAAAATGGAGATTGAAAAATAGAACTGTCTCAGAAGAGATAAAACAGAGTGACTACAACTCTGCATTTTCTAACCTACATACAATTTTGAAGAAGTTAGATGTAATTGTTGTCCAACTAGATCAACAGACTTTTATTCAAAAAGATTTATTTGTAATATTTAGGGGCAAAATTTCAGTGATAAAGCTAGAAAATAAATTTTCTTAGATTATATAATCACCTGTATGAGTTACCATTGCATCAAAAGTGAGTCAAAGAACATGTATGAATGACCCATAGTCATAGACAACAGTGCAGAGATTGATCATGGGATCAGGGAGTGGGCTAGGTAGAGTGGGGTAAAGTGGGGGAAATTGGAACAACTGTAATAGAATAACAATCAAAACAATTTTTTTCCGGCCTGCAAACCTAAAGGTTGCTGGTTAGATTTCCCAGCCAGGGCACATAACCAGGCTGCAAGCCAGGTCTGCAGCCAGCTCTGTGCTACAGAAGCTGGAGGCAAGTGAAAGGCAATCATACACTGATGTTTCTCTCCCTCTCTGTCTCCTCCCTTCCTCTCTCTCTGGAAATAATAAAAAATAAAATCTTTTTAAAAAATCTTTTTTAAGTAGGGACTGGAAAGAAGTGCTTATATTGATTGGTTTTTTCTACTCTTAATAAATTGAGGGTATATTTAAGAAAAACAAATCTGAGCTCCATTTGATGGCTAAAATAATATTTTAACTATGATATTGAACCAAGTTTAAATCTTATAATTACATATCCATATATTATCCTGTTCAAACAACAGCATTCAACATAGATCTTCCCTACATACTTATACATCAATTATATGAATGGAAGCATTCATACAGGGAAAATATATAGATATTTCTGAACTTTCCTTAAAGAAGGAATGTTTCACTTTGTCTTATGCTCTATACTTACTTAATCCCTCTCTTATTTTATGCTTAAATTCCTTCCTTGGTATTCCATAGTAGTCTTAGACTAACCAATAACAAAAATTATTAGGGCCATGGACCCATCTCTGTCCGAGGTCCTGAAAAATGACTTCTCTGCTTCCTGGGACATCTTGGGCTAACAACACCTATTTTGAAAGGAATTATAATGAAGAAAGTTGCTCTCACTGTGTCCTCTGAAAACCTACTTCAATATTCAACAACTGACACTGTAGAAATTCTTCTTTTTGACCTAAATCCTTTGCAATGAAATCTAAATCCAATTCATCCTCATTCTCAATAGAGACTGAGCTACTTTGCCTTCTTTTTTTTTACAAGGGGTGAGGCAGGAGTCTTTCTGGAAGCCACAATTCAGCTTTCTCTTAAAGAGAAACAACTTTAACACTTTTTATACTTTAAAAAAAATTGGCAATCTTTTAATTTGTGTCTTTCTCTCACTTAATGCATAGAAAATGTGATGTCTCCCCTGCCTCCATCCACACACCTGCAGTCAGTTTTGTGGGTCTGCCTGGTCAGTCAGAGGTGAGTGAGTCACCCATCCTTTGGGGCATGTAAGAGAAATTATATGCAAGGTCAGTGAAGGAACTACCTCATACACAGCCATCACAGAGCATAAAAAGGAATCATTTTACCAACAATTTCCTAATCCTACCTATAATTATCCAAATGTGAAGAGTTAAAACAACCAAGATAAAGAAGGAGATTTATCTAAAAGTGATTGACATCTTATGCAATAGAAATGAGTTCAAGTAACCTTTGTCTTTTGTCTCATTACCTTTTCAGGTATGCCTTTACACTGAGGAATAAGACAGCAAACAACCTGGTTTGAATCCTGAATCCTGGACAAGGAGATAAATAGCCTTTAAGTCTTTTTATTGGACTTTGATTTCCTCTTGTATTAAGTAATGATTATAATATGCATCTCAAAAACTTCTCACAATTATTCAATTATATGTGTTCATGGTTGTAAAATTCTCAGAATATAGAAAAATCAGGGAACAGGGCCTACTTTTACTCTCCATCTCTCTCTACAATTGTAGAGAATAAAATTGAACATATGGTTTTAGCATGCCCTAAGAGCTTTAGGTTCCTTTTTTTCTATGTTCCTATTTATAAAACTTAAGCTCATGACTATTTCTTTAACTGCAGTGCTTCATTCTCCACTCATGGTCACCTTGTTCCCAGGTTGTCCCTAGATTATATATATATATATATATATATATATCTGTATATTTGCCACAGCTGCACAAAGCAATTGCTTTCTTTTTTTAACTTGTGGACTATTGGTGTTTACCTTACACATTCAAGAGTATGTGTTTGCATATACTGAGTCTCTGTCATTGACTCTTCCTTAACTGTCAGCTATAAATAACTCATAGCAATTTTAGAGCTTTATGCATTACCCAGGTTTGTTTCTTTAACTCAAATACATTACGATATGAAGAAAAAGTTAAAAGACAAAATGTAAGTGGTATAAAAATACAAAAGGAAATCATTATTCTTTCAGAAAGCTGCATTTTTCCATTTCAGTTTTCTCATGGAGGAAACAGGTTCATAGAGGCTGCCCCTAACACCCCTATGTACTCTCTCTACCTATGTGACATTGAATACACCATCAAAACTGGGAAGGTAGTATCTAGCAACAAGTTTAGGAAATGTACTCCAAAACACACACACAAACAATATTTATGTTCTAATGATAATACCCATGTTGGTAAACATTCCTTAAAATGGGCATTCTCATATACTACTAATGCTAGTATAAAATGTTCTCATCTTTTTAGTGGAAGTTTTGTAATGGTAATGGTTTTTTAAAAATTTTTAAAAGATTTTATTCATTATTTTTAGAGATAAGGACAGGGAGAAAGGAAGAAAGGGAGAGAGACATCAATGTATGGTTGCCTTTTACCAGCCTCCAGCTACAGGCCTGACTGGAGACCTGGCTTGCAACCTGGGTATGTGCCCTGGCTGGGAATTGACCCAGTGACCTTTGGGTTTGCAGGCCAGCCTCCTACGCACTAAGCCACCAGCCAGGGCCAATAATGCTTTAATTTTCTCTTATATTTTTGACTTAGAAAATTATTTTCAAAAAGTAATTTCATTGTTTACCAAGTTCCAATTACAAGGATCTTCATCAGAGTACATTGGAAAATAACACAAAAAGCATCTGTGTTCTGTTGTACAGTAGGGAAGTGGGTAAAAAAATTATTTATATAAAGAACACATGCAAACACTTTCATGAATAGTGTAAAATTGTGTTCTATGCTCCAGAAAATACTTATACCATATTGTTAAATACAAAAAGGTTAAAATAGTATGTAAGCTTATAAAACTAATTTTAATGTATATTTATATATTTACTTATATTAAATGTTTTAAAATGTGCATAAAAACATTAACAGTGGTTTCTTTACATAGTAAAATGATATATAATTATGTTTTATATGAGTATTTTATTTTTTTTAATTTATCTATAATAACCATATACTATTTGGTTAATAAAAATATTTGAAATAAAAATACATAGGCTATAACTTTTATCAGAATATCATGCCAAATATGAAATGTTTGGGAAATTCTCCCAGGAGGGAAATGAACCTCTCATAATGACTATGTAACAATGTTTTGTAAAGGAAATAATAAATACTAATATTATAGTTATTGGCCTTAAGCAAAGTTTACCATAGGCCATGTACCATTTCCTGTGAGATTTACATACTTGGATTGAAAGAGCATGTGTAATGCATACAGATTTTTTCTTTGAAATCTTGAAATCCAATTGATTTGCCCTAATTTATTAAAGAAGCAGATAGCCTCCTTTTTTATGTATGATATTTTGTCTGGGAGATGTACATTTTATTATTTACTGAGCATCTGCCCTGCAAAAAGATATAAAAGGCTCAGAACACTATCTGTTTGCTGTAAATTTCCTACAAGCCAGTGCTCCAGGCCTGGCCATCACTTTTCCATGACAAGAAAGCACTTCAAGTTGAGGCCATGATTGTTGGCCTGTTGAAGTTTCTCCCCTTTAAGCAAAAGGCTCAAAGTAGTGTCTAAGTATCATTTGGGTATTATTTCTAATAGGGAATAAAGGTGAATAAAACCTGTTCAACCAGTTTCTATGTCTTAATATCCTGAACATTAGCTCATTGAAGTTAAAAAAAAAATCAAAGTACAGCTTGGTCCAAGAGGGGTGAGTAACATGATGGTTACCAGATTCTAAAGTAGCGTATAATGTGAAATTTTATGGAAATCTTATTATGTTTAAATTATCTCCTCTTAACTATACTACAAACTTGTTGCCTCATTTGGTCATAATTATCTCCCTGTACAAAGGAAACTTAGGCCTATACAAGTAATGTATCTTGCAGCAGATATATTGGTCAGAGCTGGAATTTGAACTCAGATGTGTCTGACCCTGAAGTCAATGGCCCTTAATTACATTCAGCATACTTTGTTTCAAAGTCTAGTAGTTTCCAAAGCATTATCCATTCTCTCACCTTCCCTTACTAAAAAATAACCAATTTTGATTGGGCTGATTGTATACAGTCAAAAGAACCTACTTTCCCAGACTCCCTTGCAGCTAGAGGTGTGGAAGTAAGCCAGATCTAGACAAGATTTAAGAAGTTACCAGGTGAGGTTTCTGGGAAAATTTTGAAAAGATCAGATGGCAAGAATGCTTCTTAGGCCTGTTGCTCCATTTTATACATGACTACTTATACCTGGCCCAGAGATTCAACACAATGGAGGCAAATATGAGGATGAAGACGCATGAAGGCTGAAGGAACAGAAGACAAAACAGCCCAGATATCTAACAGAAACACCATTCTGTGTTCTAGACCTGTAGTACCTCCCCCTGGATGTCTTTCTGCATGAGAAAAATTAACCCCTACCCATTAAGCCACCATTAGAATGATTTTCCACTATTTTCAGATGAATACATTCTTGACCCTCTATAAGACATTTTACCACAAAAATTCCATAATGAGAGCCTGAAGTCTTTACTGTCTCTAACTAGCTGTGACCTTGAACTATCATTCTGTCTTCTATGTTCATGCTCAATATATGGACTTTATACTAGGAGACCTTTAAGTTTCCTTATAGTATCAGCATTTGGTGATTCTAGAACAATATGAAATTAGCACTCTTTCATAATATATAGCTTCATGTTAAAGCATACCTTATATTCTCAGTACTCAGAGTAAATATCTATTTAGCAATATTTTTTTTCAATGGCTTTTTCCTTCCCCAATCTGGTTTTGTATACAAGTGTATTACTGTAGGGGAGGAGAAAGTATTTGTTTTATAACCATTTTAAATGTATCTTACCCGAAAGGGTTATTTTTACCAACACTAACTTTTAGGGGTAGAGTCACTGAAAGAAGGGAACAAGACACTGTCCTACAGAAACAGGCAATGTAAGAGAAAAGAAGCCCATTATGGAGGAATCTCATTAGGTGAACCCGAAGTACTACAAAGACATCCTGTCCAACATCATTGGGCTGACACTCAGCAGGAGTCGGCTGTTTCCATGCCCCTCCAGTGGATGATTTTAGCCACCTTTTGCTCAGTGGAATTAATCCAACCCTGTTACTAAGCTCTTGGTCTCTCCTCATTTAATTCCACTTTTTACATTTCTTATATCATCAGTAAAATTTCCATTTAATCAAGTCAAAATAGATTTTATCTGGGTCAAAAGAAAATTGAATAGAGAAAAAATTGTCTTTAAATCAAAGGACATGAGAGCCTCTGGCAGTAAATGTGTTGCATTAAAAGCCCTTAGGTTTGACCCTGGATGGTGGCTCAGTGGATATGTGCCAGCCTGTGAACCCAAAGGTTTCTGGTTAAATTCCCAGCCAGGGCACATAAGCAGGTTGGAAGCCAGGTCTCCAGTCAGGCCCATAACTGGAGGCAGGCGAAAGGCAACCACACATTGACATTTCTCTCCCTTTCTTCCTCCCTCCCTGACCTTCTCTCTAAAAATAATGAATAAAATCTTAAAAAAAAAAAAAAAGAAAGCCCTTAGATTTGGACCTATGAAATCCAACTGGGGGCCTTGGTTCTTCCTCACTCTATGACCACATACAAGTTCTTGGACTGCTCTGGTTTCCAGTTCCCTTATTTGTAAAGTGAAAGGGGTGCGATGGATAAGAAATAAGGTCTGTTACTCTGGAACTAGCTAACCCTGCTTCTCTGCATCCTAGTGGGAAAGGCTCCTCACATGCCATTTCACATTACAGAGCCTTAGTTTGACCTGTGTTTCACCTGAATTCAGGTTATGCTAAGTCTTCCAATGGCTTTGCCAATATTCTTGGAGTAATGCCTTTTGTTTATAGTAGATGTAGCATTGCAGAATGATGAGAAGTCTCTCTGGAACCAGAGAGCCTGAGCTTGCTAAAATTCTGGCTACTCTACTAGTTAGCTGTGGGACTTTGGTAAATCAGTTAATCTCTCTGTGTCTTGATTCATCTTTAAAATAGAAATTATAGTAGTAACGACCTCTTAGAGTTGTAAGAATTACATGATTTAACATGTGTAAATATCAGCACATTATCAGTACTATATGAAAGTTTCTTATTATCTATTCAACTAACATTTCTTGAGCTCTGTGTGCTAGGCACCAAGGATACACCTCACATCCACATCTCCTATTTATCCTAAGAAACCCATAGATGCCCTTTCTCATATGATCAAAAGGAAAAGTTGCATATGTTCCCACACATAGTACATGGAAGAGAAGGAAACTCAGCACGGGCAATCAAAGTCCAGAGCCCACAGTTCCATTTGACACACTGTAGGGTCCAGGCCCATGAGTGTGAACCTGTAGAGGTAAGTTCAACAGGTCAGGAAGGTCACAAAGAGTGTAACAGACTGTGTCTATGTGAGGAGGAGCAAGGCAGAGTCAATCAAGTGTCAACCAAGAACATAACCAACGAAATGTCACTGGGCATTCTGTCTGCTCCTCAGGCCAAGGTGATAGAAATAAGCTTAAATATGGTGCTATGAACAAGGCTGACACAGGTGTCTCCAGCCCAAGATACCTGCTTTACTGACACTTGAAATTTTGCCACTAGCAAGACATGACTTCTTTTTCTACTAAAAAGAAAATTGCTTTTGCAAGAAGGAACCCATTAAAGCTCTGACATCTTAATCTTTTTTGTTGGGTTTTCGTTTTGTTTTGTTTTGGTTTGGTTTGGCTGATCTTTCTGCAAGCAGCAGGCATCTGAGGAATCCTGATCTATGGAGCTAAGGGCACAGCCAGCAGAGTTTGTCAATTCCACAATATAATGGGTCCTGGGTGCTTTCATCCTGGGGTCATTTACAAACACCTTCTAATGATGAGGAGTTTCTTACAGCTATGGCTTTAAAATCTTCACAGTAAATTTTGACAAGAGGGCCACTGAGAGGAAGTTGAATGGCATTTCATAAGATCATAAGTGAAGATGGTATAATTAATGATAATGCTGGGGTTAAAGCATATGGAAGTAAAATATGAAGCAAATGTCCCCAGAGAACCTGCATGGAAATCATCCATAGGAAATGTCCCTCATCTCTATATGGTATCTGTTTCCTCATCACTATTATCAATACAGTATATAATTTCATTAATAGTTCAAAAGTAAGAATGGTCCGGTTTCTCATCTTGGCATTAAGTAATCACTTGGTTTGACCAATAAAAACTAAGAAAGAAAACATTTTTCCAATACAGGGAAGCAAGCATTTCAGATAAGTTGGGCTATGCTATGGCAGGATTAGATTTCCTCTGAGCTTTCTTCCAATTTGAAGAGCTTTAAATTGATGAACCACACAGAAACTGTTGATTAAGCTCTTCCAACGACACCTTGCCAAGCTCTGTGACTGCCAAATCAGAGACCTCCAATATCTCTGACTCACTGCAGAGAAAGAAAAGCAGAAATGTAGAAACTCAACTAAACAGCCCTCTAGCTTCCAGTTTTTCCACTACCCTGAGGAAGCATAGAAAAAGATGTATTGCATCCTAGGAATGAATGTGATTGCTTTGTTTTCAATACCTTCCAGCACACATGTGCCTGGCAGAGCTAAGCCCTTGTGGGCAAACAAATGAGTGGAAGGGAAACTATGCATTAAATAGCTCAGGTTTCTGGAAGAGTCAGACATGCTAAGGAATAATCACAGATGGTGCTGATATGCAGACCGGAGGAGGGGGTACCTACACACAGTTGGGAAGCAGAAGAAAAGCTTCCCCAAGGAAGGAAAATCAAACTAGATTTATAAATAATCAGAAAGGAAAGACATTTCAATTTTATCTCACACATATGTCTGTTCCCTGGACCCAAGCTTATATAGGAACAATTATAGCCCTTGACACTTAAAAAGAGAAGAAAAATAAACAATAAAATGTGTGACAGTTTCAAATATACACACCTACATATACAGACACATACCTGTGCATGATATATGAAAATAAAAAAGCTGTCTATAGTGGAAGCTAATTTAGATCTATTTTATATGTCTGTTAAAAAATGAAACTATTTTATTCCTTACCCTTTCCCACCTACAACCTATCTATTCCTTAATGTGTGCTGAATTTATCCGTCACCACTTCCTTAATCCAAGTCTTCCTTGTCTCTCTCTCACTGACTATTGCAACAGTCTCCCATGTGTTCTCCCACATCTATTCATATTCCTCTTCAAATTGTTCTCAACACATTCTCTATTATGATTATCCTGCATATAATTGGATCAATTTATTTACTGGCTCGAATCTCTTTAGCAGTGTCCCCTGACACTTAGGATAGAATCCAAAAGGCTCATGTTCCCATGTGACCTCTAGCCTCCCTGCACCAGTCTCATTTCGTGCCACATCACCAGTTTACCGCTGCAGTCCCCTCTGCTTTGGCTAGATGCATTTCTATTCGTCATTAGGGTTTCACCTCCCCAGCTCTGTCACTTACTCATGGAGGTCTCCCCCAACCATTTCTATAAAGTAGCTCCCACCTTGTCTCCATCACCGCACCCCATTTATTCCCCTCATGGGACTTAGGGTGAGATATGGATAAACATGTAACCATGCGTTTATGAGTGTGGTAATTTGCTTGAAGTTTGTATACCCCATGAGTGTGTATACATAGTGAAGGTCAGGGTCATATCTGATCATCTTTGTTGCAGTGTCTGCATAATGTTTCAACTTAATCACTCAATTGTTGACTCATGAGTAATCCCTGACCAATTCAGGCAGTGAATATATGATTAGTCTGCCCGACAAAATCTTTGTCCTGTTAGAGAGTGATCATATTGAATTTCAAGTACTAGAAGAATTCAAGAGGTATGCATCCTGCCCTTTTACGGATTATATAAGTGGCGGTACGTATTTTCTGCATTTGATTATTAAATTTGATTATATATTATATTCTATATATAATATTAAGCTTGGGGGATATTAAATATCCTTGACCTTCATTTATTAGTGATGTCCAAAAATAAATAAAGAAGCCTAGCCAAGATCATAAAAAATTAGGTTGGTGACCATACCATATGGCAACCCAGGGCTCCTAACTTTGGGGATAGCACCGTTCCACCACATAACCACAAAAGATACAATTCTAGGTTACCAGTCAGAACTCTACACACATGCAAGAAGAGAAATATATAGTAGGATAAAACCAGTCTTGAAATCTACTTTGAGATTATAACATTTTGGTTAGAGGAAACAAATTTGTCCTCAGTCACTGCTCAATAAAATGATTTTTTTTTTAATGTGTGCTGTCCTCTCAATTCCTAAGTTCTAATTGATTAAACAGGCATTTAGAAGAGTAGACAATGTTAAACTTTTCTAACTCAGGGAGCAATATGTAATGAATTGCAGAGTTAAGTATCTTCCACGGGCAACAGTAAACCTTGGGGGAACCTAAGATCTTCCAATGTACTTTTGTTAGGTTGGCAGGGAATGTACAAGAACTTCTATCTGAGGTACTTCAGCAGCGCTAATACTACAAATCCCATTGTAAGAAAAGTTACTTAACAGTTGAAGATCACTGAGACCAGATAAATTTTTGTGCATGTATTTATTATGTCTTGTAATTAAAATATAGTTCAGGAGGACAAGCTTGAGGACAACCCTTTGCTTCCAACACTGAACTTCTCAGAAGTTAGTTGCCTTCATTTTAAGGGTTTTCTTGGTGGAACTAATGATGATATAATTCAGAAAATGAGATTCTCTAAAGTTGTACCTTCTGGAAACACCAAATCACTTTATTATAAAGAAAATATATTAAAAGATGAATTCACTGAGGCAAGAAAATGCTTATCACAAAGATTTCTTTAAATCCTAGTACAGTACCATTTTACCTACCATGAAAACTTTAAAAATAATAATCGAATTAAAAAACAATTAAACCAAACTAATCAATTTTTAACTATTCCACATTTACTCTCTCTTGACTTTCTGACATCATTTACCTATTACTCTTAAGAAATTTTACTACTTACTTTCATGATTAATACATTTAATAGACAAATGGTATAACTTGTGTATATTGACTAATATGATGCCTTATAAAGTTATTTGTATTTTTCATAAAGACAGAGGAAGGAAGGAAGGGAGGGAGGGAGGGAGGGAGGAAGGAAAGGAGGGAGGAAGGGAGGGAGGGAGGAAGGAAGGAAGGAAGGAAGGGAGGAGAGGAAGGAAGGAAGGAAGGGAGGGAGGGAGGGAGGAAGGAAGGAACGGAGGGAGGAAAGAAGGGAGGGAAGAGAAGAGAGAGGGAGGGAGGGAGAGAGGGAGGGAGGGAGGGAGGGAGATGGGAGGGAAAATTAAATTGTAGATCCTCGGGAAACAACAGTGTGAACAAAAGTAATACTTTTTAAAACCAGTTTTTAAAAGTTTGAACCACAGCAGTGGGATGTGAAACTATACTGTGGTCGAGTTCTCCATGACACCTACTTACACCAATCATCCTAATTATACATTGAAGCAGAATCGGGGTTGAGTACTAGCAAGTGACATTTCTCTTCCTATAATTGCCTTGTGAAATCTTACAGTTTGACCAACTAAAATGTCTAGCGTGAATAATGAATGCCTATGCTCTAAGCGATCTTTTCATCCTGGATGAGGGAAGAAAAGTTTCTGACATCTGTGACTCCAGCTTTGGCCAAACCATGATTCTGGGCTGATAACCCCAGGTTGCCAGGGTTTCAGAAAGCCCCACCCACTCAGAAAATCAAGCTGGGTCCTTTCTGTCATAGAAGACTCGGCAATACGAAGACCCTTATGCTAACTACACAGAACAGTCCTCAGCTAAATAGAGTTTAAGACTTTTAACAACATACAGCAGTGGTCAAACATGATGCCCTGTCTCAAATAGGCATGGAGTGGCCTCGCCTAACTAAGAGCTGATTTTTGAGGGTCAGCTCAAGGTTACTCTTCTAAATGAACCACAGAAATGCCTCTAAGGAACGTTGCAGCTTTATCCTGCCCACAAACTGGTCCCAGTAGGCTTCACATGGAACAGACACTGAGCGATGTTTCATAGAATAACTGAAACTGCTTTCCTTGCCACAAACCCACACATGCACACAAGGGCTTCCTTTGTCTTGTTTAATGACACGACACTTCAAGAAGGGAAGCTGCGGATCCTGGATGATGTCGCTGTGATTTTGAAACTAGTCACTGTTTCTGGAGGCTGCTTCTCATGCAATGAAAACTAGGAATGCAGGGAGTCTTATCATTTGCTTTCCTTCCTGCATTACCTATGTGCTGTCATTTGGATAAATATTAATAGATGACAAAAGGAAAATCCCCATAAAAATATCCAAATATTTAAACAGCAAATGAAAGTAAAAGTCACTGCAAGTTTGCCATTGCTGAGGGTGGTATAAATGGGTAAATATTTTTAGTTGCTTGAAAACATCAGGGGAAAATTCTTCCCATCAGTATTTATTCTGGGGGCCATGTTCAGTAAGTTCTGGGGGCCATGACCAAAGACTACGAATATGCAAGGGAGTTGAGCCAAATAATATCTAAGGCTCATAGCTTTAACATTCTCTGATTCCATGGTAGAAACACAGGGCATGGCCAAAGATAGGGGTTAGGGAATGGAATGAACAGAGAGTGTAAATGAAAAGAGGACTCTCAGAAGTTACCTCCGGAAATACCAAATAACTCCATTAGTAACGTCATTTATTAAATCAGTTTTGCGGAATACCCAGACACACAATGGTGCTAAATCTGAGGTATTATTTGTAAAACTTTACCCAAAGATGTTCTTTAAAAAGACAAATTTGAATAGGGAATTTAAAATTCACGAAACACTTTCATGTATATCATCTTATTTGGTCCTGGAAACAATTCTGCTGTTAGGAACTAAGAGCATGTATGAGCTCTATAGACCTGGGTTCAAATAGCAACTACCTGAATTCTGGGCCATCTAAAACTCATTGCGTCCCATTTTTCTCATCTGTGAAACAGAGGCAGCAACAATACCTACTACCTCTGAGTTGTGGTGAGAAATTCCATGAGGAAATGTATGTATGTAAATAACTTAGCACTT
The DNA here is from genome assembly GCA_004026585.1 of Noctilio leporinus. Classification (NCBI taxonomy): domain Eukaryota; kingdom Metazoa; phylum Chordata; class Mammalia; order Chiroptera; family Noctilionidae; genus Noctilio; species Noctilio leporinus. The sequence continues at coordinate 332,595 of PVIW01000628.1, forward strand.
GTTGCCTATTAAGCATTCAGTAAATGTGTGCTATTATTATCCTTGTGGAAAATTGGTGACATCAATATGTCCCATCCACGTATTCTTCTTAAAATGTGTCACTGTCACTCCTCCATTGAGAAATGGAATCTGTGTTCTCTTCCTTTGAAGTGACCCTGAGTGACTTCTGAAGCTAAACCATAAATATGATAAAGCCTGACCCTGCCATTTGAGGATACATACCCTTGAAAACCAGCTACTGCACCACAAGGAAGCCAATCAGACACATGGACAGGCCATTAGTGCTTCCCAATCACTAAGTTTCAGGACACTGAATCCTGCCGAAGACCACATACCTTTAAGAGGCAGCAGATGAACTCAGACACAGATTTGCTGAATTCATATCACGTTCTCCCTCCACAAATTAAATTTGGAAAATTGCCTTACTCAAGAATGTTCTGAGCATGTGCCTGGTTCACTGTCACACTGTAAGTTGATTGCATCCCATCTCTGCTCATGCCAACCCAGATGGCCCTGTCACCCCCTACAGCACAGGACCAATCACCAGCCATCGACAACAGCTCCTGCACCCACCAGGACTCATGAGATGGGACTTTTTTTCTGATCCTGATCTTCTCCTCATTTAGCTTCCAGTATAGATGCTCTTGTAACTTCTGAACCTGGACTAATCATGCACCAATAAGATGCCACTCATTAGGCCGTCCCCCTAAGTTGCAAGTGCATCAGGGCCCCTCTGTTAGCTCTGGTCCACAGAAGCTTCAGTAGAGCCCCTAGGCCTCCTACCATTTCTTTCCATGAAAATAAGAAATAATAAAACCACATTCAGTAACACATGATGAAAGTTCACTATGCCTCTCAAAAGAAAACTAATGTTAACTCCTACGCTGATGAAAATTGAGTATGCAGCTAATGAAGCTTTAAGTGTCAGGGCCACTCATGTCTACTGCTCCCACCAAGGCTCTAGGAGGGGCCACAGCAGTGTACTTATAAACATCGCTTTGTATCATATTGCCCTGGTGAGATGTAATTTTGTTATTCTTTTTCCTACAGTAGACACTACAAATCAGATCCCACCACCTTGAATCCACCCCTACTCCAGGGAGTAGCTTAGAAAAGTGGATCACACACTGCAGCTGTTAATTTCCATTTTCGTAGAAGTGTTTATTGCATTAACTTGAGATCTAAAACAGTTTGATTAGAGCAAATTGAACAGAGTTTCTTCAGAGTGAGTTTAAAACTTGCTTTCATAGTAAAGTTTATTGGAATTTCTCAAACGAAGGAATAAAATTACAACTGTGATAATTAAATACATAAGGGAATCTATCTTCTCTCCACTAATGATTACAAATTGAAGTGTAATGACAAATTAAACTAATGGAAAGATTTAGAGGAATACTAAAGGATTGGAACACTGTTCTGTGATAGAACAGTAGGAAATAAGATAATTTTTTAGTTCAGAGAATATTTTGATGCCCTGTCCCACTCATTTTTAAAAAGGAGCTTGGCTTCTATTTAAACCAATAAAATGGATTAAAATTTTCAAGGTTAAACTACATGACTGTGTGTTAGAAAATTACGTGTATATTTGTGTAAAACCCACGTGTCAAAAAGATATAAGAAAGCAATATATCCAAAAAGTTAACAGTAAATACCATTTAGAAAATCTTCTTTTCTTTAAATTTCTATTTTAGAAATGCTTTATAGTAAATGTGAACTATATTTATAATCAGAAGTAAAAATTAACATTGTCAAGAATGTTTTTATGTCAAGTGGTGCTTCAAATATAGTTATATTTGCATTCAGTTCAGGCTTCATTAAAATTAATTCAGTTTCCCCAATTTGGACCACCTTTTGATCCCTCTATTCTAAGAAGCCTTCTTAAGGAGCTACACAAAAGTATAAAGTAGCAGCGTTTAGAAAATACAGGTTATTCTTTTCTCATTTCTGGCTATAACTAGAGATGGGTATAAATATATCACTTCTTCACAATTAAATAAAATCAAGTTAAAACAAAACTTATCAGAAAATAATCAGAACCTTAAGAAGTTAGGACAAGTACCCTCATACGTTGAATTAAATCATGAGTTTGTTTTCACATAATGTTTTGATTTCCATTACTTTTAAACATTTTCAGAATAGCCTGCTTCTTTCAAGAATCAGGTGATAAAATGAAAGGGTAATTTACGGCTAATTAGAAGTCTGAGTAAGTGAATTAGAAAAAACTTGGAATATATGCAAGTATGATCAGCAGTCACATAAATAGCAACTCAAAATGGAAAAAAAAAAAAAAAAAAGAATAAAATAAAGGAGCCAGTTACTTAAAGAAGCTACTAAAGGTGATAAAGACACATGCATTATCTTAGCCTGGGATATACTTCAAATGCAGACTAAAACCCCTCAATTTATAAGCTATACATTAGCCAACTATAAAATGATGACAGCAGGAAAGAAATACAATAATGAGAAAAGAAGACAGGGGGAACCAGGAGGAGCTGGAGGAGGAGAGCAAGGACGGGAAGGAGAGACAGAGGGTGGGACAGAGAAAGGGGGAAGGAAGAAAAAAATATCTCCATGGTCTAAGTACCAGCTGTACCACAATGAATTTTTGTAAATGGCCAAAAACGGCCAGCAAAGAGAGAAAATGAAGTCATACAGGACAACTAGAGGGGATCCCAGGCAGCTGCAGAGTAGCTGCACACGAGCCTGCGTGAGTGCGCGTGGGGCGAGTGTGGGAGAAGCGAGTGCCCGAGCGCTCAGCGGCCAGTCCCCCAGGCTCTCCTGGAAAGCAGCTGCTGCCACCACCACTGTAGCTTTGCCCAGCCCCACTCCTGGCTGTGCAGATCTGAAGAGGGAACCATTCTGAGGAATTTGCAGTATCTGCTTTGGAAAGAAGCCACCAGAGTGGCTGCACCTTGGTGCCCCGACTTGCCTCTGCGCTCTCCACACCCACTAGGGTTGCACACCCTGCTGCTGCTGGGAACCAGGGCCATGGGTACTGGGGTACCTGCCTCGGAGGGGGGCAGTAGCCTGTCTGGCCCTGGCCCTGCTGGAACTGCCCATGGGACAGTCTGACTGAGGAGGCTGTGGATGGGCAGAGGATCCAGAAGTGTCAGTGGTGTAGGCAGGTGGCTGGAGTCACCCTTACAACAGTGACGACAGCTGAAGAGCAGTGGCAGGAGTCCAAGACCAGGATTCACTGGAGTGAGTGGTGCAAGACCCCCACCAAAGTCCCATGTTATAGTTTTGTTGCTGGACTCTTCTCTTCCTTCTACCCCATCAGGAAGATGGAAAACTTAAAAGAGGATGATGTATAGAGGATATAGTCTATTAATTGGGGAAGAGAAGGGGAGAGGTGTAAGAGATGAGTCAACAGGTGGCCTCCTGTACATGCCCTGACTGGGGCTCCAACCAACACCTAGAAGCCCCCAATCAAAAGAAAAGGAGGAATCTCCAGAAAAAGAACTAAGTAAAATCAAGTCAAGCAACTTATCAGACATAGAGTTCAAAGTAATGGTTATAAGGATGTTCAAGGAACTTAGTGAGAAGTACAAGGATCTTAGTGGGACCTACATCAGCCTGAAAAAAGACATGGAAACCTTAAATAAGAACAAAATGGAAATGAGGAATGCAATGTCTGAAATGAAAACACACCAGAAGGAATTAAAAGCAGGATAAATGAACCAGAGGACCGAATCAGCGAGCTGGAAGACAAGGTAGAAAAAACACACAGTCAGAGCAACAAAATGGAAAAAGACTCAAAAAAGAATGAGGGTAGATAATTTAAGGGAGCTTTGGAACAACATGAAATGTAACAATATTCACATCACAGGGATACCAGAAGAAGAAGAAAAGGAGCAAGAAAATGAACACATTTGAAAAAATGGCAGAAAATTTCCCTAATTTGGTAAGGGAAAATGTTGTTCAAGTCCAGGAAGCACAGAGGGTCCCAATCAAAATGAACAAAAAGAGCCCCACTCCAAGACACATTACCATCAAAATGGCAAAATTTAAAGACAGAAAGAATCTTAAAGGCAGCAAGGGAGAAACAACTAGCAACATACGATTACTCTATCCAGCAAGGCTCTCATTTAAAATGGAAGGTAAAGCCCTGGCTGGTGCTGCTCAGTGGATTGGCACTGGCCTGCAAACCCAAGGGTTGCTGGTTTGATTCCCAGTCAGGGCACGCAACCAAGTTGCAAGCCAGGTTTCCAGCCCGGTCCCCAGTTGGAGGCAAACAAAAAGCAACCATACATTGATGTTTCTCTCTCTTTCTTCCTCCCCCTTCCCCTCTCTCTAAAAGTAATGAATAAAAGTTTTTCAATAAGTAAATAAAATAAAATGGAAGGCAAAATAAAGAGCTTCCCAGACAACAGAAGAATAAAAAAGTACATCACCATCAAGCCAATACTACAAGAGATGCCAAAGGGACTGCTTTAAGAAAAATTAATAATATAAAGAGAGCGGAACACAGGTACAAAGGGAAAAAATGGCAATGAATAAGTACCTATCAATAATAACTTTAAATGTAAACGGATTAGATGCACTAATCAAAAGACAGAGTAGCTGAATGGATAAGAAGATATGACACACATATATACTGTCTACAAGAGACCTACCTCAGAACAAAAGAGAAGGGATGGGAAAAGATATTCCATGTAAAAGCACATAAAAACAAAAAAAGCAGGGGAAGCAATACTTGTATCACACAAAATAGACTTCAAAACAAAGGCCATAACAAGAGACAAAGATCACTACACAGTAATTAAGAAAGTTGTCCAACAAGAGGATATGACTCTTATTAACATATATGCACCCAATATAGGAACACCTAAATATATAAAATATTGGAGGACTTTAAGAAAGAGACAGCAGTAGTCACTGCAGGAAATTTAACACACCACTGTCAATAAATAGATCTTCTAAACAAAAAAAAAAAAATCAATAAAAATATTGCAGAATTGAATGACACTCTAGATCAAATTGACTTAATTTATATTTATAGAACTTTTGACCCAAAAGAAGCAAAATACACATTCTTCTCAAATGCATTATGAATCATTCTCAAAGACAGACCACATAGTAGGACACAAAACAAGCCTTAACAAATTCAAAAAAATGAAATCATACCAAGCATCTTCTGGGATCACAAGAGCTTGAAACTAGAGACCAACCTCAATGAAAAGAAACTCAAAAACATTCAAATCTATGGAGACTGAATAACATACTATTAAATAATGAATGGGTTAACAATGAGATCAAGGAAGAAATAAAAAAGTTTCTGGAAACAAATTAAAATGAACACACAACAACCTAAAACCTACGGGACACAGCAAAGGCAGTACTAGCAATTCAGGTCTATCAAAAGAAGATTGAAAAATCTCAAATAAACAACCTAATCCTACATATAAAAGAAATAGAGAAACAACAACAAACAAAGCCCAGAGCAAGCAGAAGGAAGGAAATAATCAAGATCAGAGATGAATTAAATGACATAAAGACTAAAATAACAATTCAAAGAATCAGTGAATCCAGGACCTGGTTCTTTGAAAACAACCTTGACAACATTGACAAACTGTTAACCAGACTCATAAAAATATATATATACATAAGAGAGGACCCAAATAAAATAAAAAATGAAAGAGAAGTAACAACTGTTACTACAGAAATACAAATGACTGTAAGAAATTATTACTACGAACAACTATATGCCAAGAAATTGGACAATTAGGGCAAAACAGACAAATTTCTAGAAACATATAATCTTCCTAAACTTAATCAGGAAGAAGCAGAAAATCTGAATAGACTGATTAACTAGCGAAATTGAAGCAGTAATCAAAAAACTACCAACACAGAAACACCCTCAACCAGATGGTTCCACAGGGAAATTTTACCAAACATTCAAAGGAAAAATAACACCTCTCCTTCTCAAACTCTTCCAAAAAATTCAAGAAGATAGAAGCTAGTATTATCCTAATCCCCAAACCAGGTAAACACACAAGAAAGAAAGAAAATTACAGGCCAGTATCTCTGATGAACATAGATACTAAAATTCTCAACAAAATACTAGGAAGCTGAATCCAATAATACATTTTAAAAATCATATACCATGATCAAGTAAGATTTATTCCAGAGATGCAAGAATAGTACAATACTCACAAATCTTCTCTCCGCCGACAAGTAAACGTGATACATCACATAAACAAAATGAAAGATAAGAATCACATGATTGTATCAAGAGAGGCAGAAAACGCATTTGATGAAATCGAGAGCACCGAGTTATGATAAAAACACTTTGCAGAGTGGGAATAGAGGGAACATACTTCAACATAATAAAGGTCATATACAAAAACATCATACTCAACATCATACTCAATGGGTAAAAACTGAAATTGTTTCCCTTAAGATCAGGAACAAGATAAGAGTGTCCACTTTCACCATTCTTATTCAACATAGTACTGGAGGTCCTAGCCACAGTGATCAGACAAGAATAAGAAATAAAAGGCATCTAAATTAGAAAGAAGTAAAACTGTCATTATTTGCAGACAACATGATAATATATATTGAAAACCCTATAAGTTCCACAAAAAAGCTACTCAACCTAATAAGTGAATTCAGCAAAGTAGTAGGATACAAAGTCAATATTCAGAAATAGATTGCATTTTTGTACACCCACAATGAACCATCAGTAGGAAAAACTAAGAAAAAAATCCCAACAACTATAGCAGCAAAATAAATAATAATAACAATAAAAATAATACCTAGGAATAAATTCAACCAAGGAGGTAATAATTAAGATGCAAAAATGTTTTCTGTGCATATTTAATTGCCTCAATTGATATATCATTTAAAAACAGTTAACTGTTTCAAGGTTAAGGAATGGTAAAAATGTATTTTTATCTAATCTTTCTTTCTTATATAAAATAATAACAGCATCTAATTTAATTCCAGGATTTGGTAAATGGAAATTACTAAAGGTAATTTACAAAAGAAATATAAAAAGTAGCCTGAAGCATTCTTTTTTTAAAGATTTTATTATTTTCAGAGAGAGGGGAAAGAGGGGAAGCAGAGATGGAGAGAGACATCAATGTATAGTTTACCTTTCACTTGCCTCTAGCTACAGATCTGGCTGAAGACCTGGCTTGTAACCTGGTTTTGTGCCCTGGCTAGGGAATCGAACCAATGACCCTTGGGTTTGCAGGTCGGCACCAATCCACTAAACCACCAGCAAGGGCTGAAGCATCTTTAAAGCTCAAAAATACATGAAGGGATAGCAAGTTATGCCTATTTAAAGAATTAGTTTGTCACTACATGATGTCATTACATTACATTATTAGTATAACTATATTTACATCAATAATAGTTTTATTTTTTTAAATAATAATCTGAATTTCTTAAAATTTTCTAATTTCAAGAAACCTAAGCAATTTTCTCTTTCCAGAGTTCTGTGGTCATTAATGCAACTTGAAGAAGTACATTAGACAATACTCTCTAAATTATAAATGACCACAGATGATTTGTTTTAGAAAGAAGCAGGTATTTAAAGTTATGAGGGGAACAAAAATGCTCTCAATTTTGTACCTATTCATGAATATTATCATTTAACTGCTGGTAGGGTTTTGTTCATAATTCTTGTAAAATGGTCAATCCTTATGCCATAGAACTAAGACAGAAATGGATATTGCTGATACTTAGATCATGGAAATAACTGTTGCCAACAAGTGATATAAATATAAAAGTTAATAAACATATACACATTTATTAATGTAATATACTGATTACTATCTCCAAAGAGATAAGAAGATGAGTAATAGAATAATATAATCTGGAGAAACTAAATATTTAGTGTTTTTAGAGACAATCTCTTCCAACATCAATGCAAATATTCAACGTCTGCTCTGAAATCTACAATGAGAAAAATATTACATATATAAGTAGTTTTGACCCAAATTACAAAATGGTAAAATTTAGTATTTTAAATTATGCTATAAAATCTCCAGTGTTCTATATTTAAATCAATTTTTTTTAAATATGACTTCAGAAGTCCTGGCTCGTGGCTCAGGGGATTGGTGCCAGCCTGCAAACCCATAGGTCGCTGGTTCGATTCCCTAGCCAGGGCACATAACCAGGATGCAAGCAAGGTCTCCAGCCAGGCCTGTAGCTGGAGGCAGTTGAAAGGCAACCATACATTAAAAAAAAAAAAATATATATATATATATATATATATATATGACTTTAGAAAGCAGAGTATTGATTACAATCACTTACTATTTCAAATTCTCAAGGCATTTGATTTTAAATTTGCAAAAATAAGAAAATAATATTGAATTTCTATGGTCATAAGGGTAAAGAAGAATGTGGCACACTGCCTGGCACTTAATATTTGAAGCAGTTATTCAAAGCTTAAACAAAAAGAAAAATAATGAGTTTTGTAAAATAAACCATGCTGATTCCTTAGTACAAGAAAAACAATTTTTGCTAATTTTAAAAACTGAGTTTTTCTGCTTTATGATGGATATCTGAATAATGTATCAGTATTTTCTACATCCCATGGTACCACTCAAATAGCACAGAAAGGTTTAAAAATAAGAATGAATCCATGGTAGCACTAGAAACCTGGGAAGGGTGCCAGCCTCAGACCAGAACAGTTGGGGAATTTCTAGAAGATACAGGCAGATAGGATCCGTTTGGTGGTACAATCTAATAGAGCTGAACCGATAGCACAGAACAGGCATAAGAGAAGGTGACTAAAGAAGTGAATATTCCTCCTGGAATCTAAGAAAAACACCAAGATCAAAGACAGCAGGGACTGGACACACAGTTGCGGAGCGGAGTGGCAAGCTGCAAAATTGCTATATTGCTCCTTGTCCCATGAACCTACAAAGTAAAGCCTCACGAAGAGCTCTCTAAATAAAACAGAAGATCTGCTGTAGGAAACTTCTGGAAGTTATTGGGGCAAAAGAAAGAATACCACAATGGTGTTCCAGGTAACTGGAGTCTTCTTGTGAACAAGGAGCCCCTACGAGAATTAAGCAAGCTCTCTAGGTAATAAAAAAGAAATATCTTCCCAGTCACAACCATATACCCTCTATCCACACAAATCTCCTTTCTAAATAGAATTGAAATTTACTTATTTGGGAGATTATTTTCTTCACTTTTGTTGGGAAACCACCTCTAGCTATCATTATTTACTCAGCCCTCAATTATTAACACAAATATTTTTTTTAAAAAGCCAACAATGTGAAAACAGTTCTTAGACCAAATCAAGAAACTAATATCTGATTTTTAAAAAAAGTTAATATAAAAACTAGCAGAGAACATTAAAGTAATATACTTAGGATTCTTAGAGGTTTGAAAAGATGTCACATCAATCAAAATTATTGAGCATAACTTTTTATTTTTTTATTTTTTAAAGATTTTTATTTATTATTTTCAGAGAGGAGAAAGGAAGGAGGCAGAGAGGGAGAGAGACATCTTCATGTGGTTGCTTTTCACCTGCCTCCAGCTACAGAATTTGCTGGAGGCCCGGCTCGCAACCTGGTTATGTGCCTGGCTGGGAATCAAACCAGTGACCTTTGGGTTCACAGGCCCACACCTCATCCACTGAGCCACCAGCCAGGGCCTGAGGGTTCTATTTTAAAAAGCAATTGGAAATGTTTATGGCATAGATTGTGGTGCTGGTTCCATGGCTGCCTACTTATTTACAAACTATCAAGTTGTATATATTCAATATCTAGAGCTTTTGTACACCAATTATACATTAATAAAGTGACTTTTTAAATAAACACTAATATTTAAATTTAAAAAGTAAGCCCTGGTGGCTCAATGGATAAGGTGCCAGCCTGTGAACCCAAAGGTTGCTGGTTCGATTCCCAGCCAGGGCACATGACAAGGTTGCAAGCCAGGTCTCCAGCTAGCTCCATGGCTGGAGGTGAAAAAGGCAACCATACATTGATGTATCTCTCCCTCTCTGCCTCCCTCCCTTCCCCTCTCTCTGAAAATAATAAATAACATAAAATAAATTTTAAAAACAGCCATCAGACTGATACAGACTTAAAGCATAGTTCAGACTCTTGTCAAATTATGTTATCTACAAAGTAAGTATCTGAATGAGGAAAAATAATATCTACAAGTTGATGGTGGAAAAAATGTTTGATCTAAATAATAATCCAAGTCAGAAAGTAAAGACATATAAGATATGTATAAGACACAAAGTTTGCTATTTATGTACAATTTCTGGAAAAAAATTAAAACAAGTTCTTTAGGCTACATCATAGCAAAATTAAAAATGAATTTAAAAAATAGAAAATATTTTCTAACAGTGTTAAAAGCAAATATTGAGCAAAATATATAAAAAGCCACATTATTGATAAATAATTTGAGTACAAGTATAATAAATTGTGTATAATATAAAATGTATGTATATATGTAGAAAGACAACCAAGAAATTGAATTTTCAGAATGCTGAAGAAGGGAAAAGAAAATAAATGTCGGCGGAGAGAAGATACAGAGACTTCTCTGTAAGTATGTAGATAGTGACTAAGACTTGAAAGTCATAAAACAACGTAAATTAAAGATGTTTATATAAATATATTAATTAGTAGAACTGAAATAGAATATTAAAACACTTTTGGACTAAGTAAACACAATGTAATCAATGTGATTAAAGATATTAAAAATAAGTAAGCAAGAAAATAAAAATATCGTTAAACAAAATAAAGAATGCATAATATAGAAGTAATCAAAAAATATGTAAATTAGATTTCTTTAATACACAAAGTTTCTGATTGGATCAGCAGACATTCGCGTTACAAAAGTAAATAAATATAATGTCACAAAAAAATAAAATTGAAAAGCTGGATGAACCCACTAAGCAAACACCAACAGCAACTTTAAAAGTGGTAACAGCACTATAGTAATAGCAAAGTAGGTTTACAGCAAAAGGAATTATATGGGAAAAGAAGAATATTTTATACTCCTCTTTGGAATGTAAAAGAGGTTATAATAAATATGAGTTTTAATCCAAACCAATATCATCAAAATATTAATAATGAGCCTCCAATTCAAAAAGGAAAAGAGTAAAATGAGCCAAAAAATGTAAAAAGAGCAACTAAGTACAGATAATTAAATAGAAAATATGTATAAACAAAGACAACAAAAATAAAACCAATCACATATTTAAAATAGGCAAGATGGATCAATTTCTTTCCAATTTGATCAAGGAGGAATGAAAGGAAAAAACAAATACAAATCAATTTCCTGGGAATCAAAGTGGACATTAAAGGACATAGAAAAGATGCAGTGATAGATATAGGTAGAAAAACAATGAAAATGAAAGCACATAATGTTGACCAGATAGAGCTCATCTAACTAAAATCAATAACTTTTCTAATAGCCAATTGAAAAATATTATGTAAAACTCCAATTCACAATTGAAGTAACAAATCTAAAAATACTAGGAATAAATTAAACAAGAAACATGCCTGACCTATATGAATGAGAATACAGTATTATATAAGCTTATATCTTAATTTTTAATGCTTTTTTAACTGAAACTTGACAGTGCTGAAATGGATTTGAAAATAAGCATACAATACAGTTATAAATAATAGAAGTACATGCTGAAAGCTACACCTTTATCAACAGAACTTCCGGATTAGCTGCCAAACCTTTAGAATTCACTATGTACCAAGTACTGCTCTAAGTGTGACATACATATCTATCCAGCTAGCTATCATCTATCTGTCTTCAAAGACACATAAGTAACCATTTAACCCTCAAAAAAAGAAATCCATGATTATTATCACCCATTTAAAATAAGGAAATTGAACCACAGAGAGGTAAAATAACATACCTAATGTCACACGGGTTATGCTTTAAAAAATCTATAGAATTGAGGGAAGTTGCCCAGTTTTCTCTGTCAAATATCAATTTTCTCAATCATGTTTTTGACCAGAACTGTAATCCAAGCATGTGAAGCGCAGTTGGTGAAAAATAAAACTTCACATGCTTTAAGTCCTTAATCATGTACTTGGTGCAACTGATGTTTTTAAGAAAAAATAAAGACCCTAGCATATTTTTTGTAACCAAAGCATTGGAATGAAAATTAACCAACAAACTTTCACACTAAGTTTACATTAATCTTAATGGATTTTCTAATCTTTAAAATGAAAATAGCAATGCAAAATTTGAAATTACTGCAAGGATTACATGAAAATATATGTGATTCATATGGTCTCCTTCTTGGATGAATAAATGAATACTCTCATTACCTAAACATTACTAATATTATCATCTTAATACAATCCTTTTCAACCAGTTTGATAGTTATAATAGTAGATTAATTTAGAAGATGACTTGCTTATACTTACTGTTGTAAACACTTTTACATGTTTATGTTTCTATTTAACCATGATTTCAGAAACAGCCTAAGTGCCCATCAGTGGATGATTGGATCCAAAAACTCTGGTACATTTACACAATGGAATTCTATATAGCAGAAAGAAAGAAGGAACTTGTACCCTTTGCAACAATATTGATGGAACTGGAGAGTATTATGCTTAGTGAAATAAGCCAGTCAGTGAAGGACAAATACCATATGATCTCACCCAGTACAGGACAATAATGAACAAAGCTAACAACAAGCAAAACAGAACCAAATATATGAATATAGTGAACAGGCCTTCAGTGGTCAGGGGAAAAGGGGTTGGGGGGAGGGGGGAGGCAGAGGCAAGGAAGGGAAGCAGCTTAGACAAGAACCTAGTATAAAGGATCCATGGACATGGACAACAGGTGGGATTGACTTTAGGGGGAATGGGTGGGTGGGGAGGGGGACAGAGGAGAGCAAAAGGGGGATGGATGTAATACAACAACAATAAAATTAAATAAAAACTAACTCTTGGGGGGGGCATAATTTTGAAGGCCACATAACATCCTACTGAATGAAAGTATTCTAATTTAAATAAACATTCCACAACTACAGCTACTGGTCTTAGAGTTTGTTTTGTTTTGCTTTTGTACTTGTGCATAACACCTCAAGTTTATACATATAGTTTTCTCCATATTTCCAGTTCCATAGAAAATGGAATGCCTAAAAAAAGATTATGAATAATTTAATTTTAATGCACATGCCAGATTATTTTCTCATTGTCAGTAGAAAAATAACTGATCACCCCCTGGCTGGTAGCACAGTGGATAAGGCGCCGGCCTGCAAACCCAACAGTTGCTGGTTTGATTCCCCAGTTAGGGCACATAACCAGGTTGCAGCCAGGTCTCCAGCCAGGTCTATGGCTGGAGGCAGGTGAAAGGCAACCATACATTAATGTTTCTTTCCCTCTCTGCCTCTCTCCCTTCCCCTCTCTCTGAAAATAATAAATAAAATCTTCAAAAAAAAAAAAGAAAAGAAAAAGAAAAATAACTGATCACCAACATACAGGAATACCAGTTCCAAAATCTACAAGTTTGTTTATTCATTATTTAAAGTTACTTTGGCCCTTAAATAGTCATTGCTATAGTTACATTTTAAAATAATGTTCCTAACAGCATAGCTGTTTTTGATTCGATTTTCCTTTCCAAATTCTTGAGTTAATAAATCAGCAGTGTCCACATCAGTTCGGAGGGTTAAATACACATCCTCTACTTCATTCCTTCCCATTTCAACCTATTGTCAACATATAATAATCAGGAGAAGTTCATACATACAGTTCCAAAATTTAATACGGGTAGATGAGATTTGGTGGAGTACATAGCTTAATTTCTAAAATTTATGGCAAGAAACCAGGGTTAATACAAAACATTTCTCAGTCCGGAGTGAAGATGCAAAACTAATGGCTCAAAACACCTGCCCCAGACAAGCTCTTCCCCATTTTTAGGAGAAATAGCTGAAGATTAATGGTTTCCTGTCAAATTCTTTACAATAAACCTGACGAAATGAATCACATAGTTTTCTTTTCATAAGACCTTACTCTGAAAAGTATCATTTGTTTCATAAACTTTATGGCCAAAAGTTGGAGCAAGAACCTTGCAATGTTCTAGATATCAAAGTACAACTACCATTTCCCCCTTGAATGTCACTAAAAAGTTTCAGAGAATGCTTTTCCGTGTTTCACAGATTTAAGAGAGAGAAGGAAATTAAGTTATCCTCATGTGAATACTTCTTTGCAAAGTATTTCATTTAAAAAAAAAACAGTTCATATGCTTTCTTTTTATAGGTCTAAATTAACAGCACAAAGGCAGCCGTGTACTTAGCATAAGATAAGGCACTACCTTTCCTGGCACTGAGTCAAAGTCCAGGGCTCGGAAGTTAAGGATAGTTTAATTACTGCCCTAAGTGGGATACTGTAAGGTTTTTAAGCTACAGGAGGAGTCATCAAACAACAACACAGGTCTGGTGAGGCAAAGTATTGAGTATCCAACAAGGTTTAGGGCCTTGCAGAGATCTGCGCTCTCAAGAAGTTCCCAGTTGGGTTAGGAAACAAAAGTTAAATCCCACTTAAAACAAAAAACTGAGCAAATCAAAGGAATAAAAGTACTTTTGATGACACGATTCTGTTGGCTTTTATTTGATGTTTTTGTCCAAAAGAAATACGGATCTTAAAAACTTACGGAGATAAAAAGAGAGCATCATCAAATAATGGTTTGCCTTTACCTTGTTAGAGTTTTATCTTCTCTAGTGATCATTTCTAAAGCTAGCTAGAAGGCTGAAAGTCACACTAGTGTGTCTAAGGTTATGAAGCTGAAGCCATTGCACCTATTAACCATCTAAAGGTGACCCTATAAAAAAAATGCAGAGAAACACCAAAAAAGGCCACCGATTCAGGGGAGAGCTAAATTGGCTCAGTTTTGGAGTTGCATAAAACCCAAGAGGCATCTCTAATTCCAAACAGCAGACAATTTAAAAACCAGTGCATGTCCCCGAGTGAGTGATCTGAATGCAAACATGCAAAAGAGAAACATCGGGATCTTCCCACTCCGGGAGCACAGAGGCAGTGACAAGTGACCCTTCAGAAACAAACCTTTACCAAGAAAGGCCAGGCAGAGGGGTTTCTATCTTGATCTCTCTTTTGTCAGAAAGAAAAAGAATTCATGCTTTGAAACACACACAAAAAAAATCAAAAGCCTCGGTATTTCCAAACAGACATGTTCAAGGTCTAAATAACAGTATGCATCTCTATAAAGAGCTCACTAGTTCTTATCTGAAAAGTAGCTGGTGTGGCAAATAAAAAGCCTTTCCTGAAGACACCTCTTTTTCCCAATTGCTAAATGAAGTCTACATCCCTTACATGTACGTTGCCCTCTCTCCCTTTTGCTTTGGGTCATTACGTAAAAGTCAGTACTTTTCCGGAATGGCCATTAAACGTAGATTGAGGTGAGGACTATGCATACTTGCATTTCCCACCATACACGAGCTGCTGTTACAAACCTCATCAGGTAACCTCGTGTGTATGAGGTGATGTTGCTCAAGCAGAATCAGACGGTCTGGCTGAATTACTCAGAACAGAGCAAGCTCCTCCATGGAAGGTCGGGGTGTGTGTGCCAGGTGGCACACTAGGCTGACCCTCATGTCTGAGAAACCTTATTGGGTTTCCTGTGTCCTATTGTGCAGGGAGTACAAGAATATGGCACATAGCCCCTGTGCTTAGGAGCCTGCAGTGTAGCTATCATCACAAAATGTGTTTATAAAAATGGAGTAAAACTATGTTGGACACTAGCAGGCATTATGCTAAGTGTTTTCTGTGTCAACCTGTTCAGCACCCTTATTTTTAAGGGGGCCTTGTTATTTTCTCCATTGCCTTCTTAAAGCGATTAGAATGAAACCCAAGCTCCTTTCAAGCCTGCCCAGAGAATAGCTGCTCATCGGGTTTTTATAGGCAGATTCTACACTCCAGCCAGGTCTCAGGTAAAGCATGTGACCTTATTCAGAGTGACCTTCCACGACCATCTTGTCTAATGTGGACCTTTCCCACAGTCACTATTTCTTCATTTGTTTTAATTTTTTAATCACTTAACACTCACTAACATGATTTGAACTCTCAGGTCAAAGGGGCTCCAAAGCCCATATTTTGTTCCTTATTTCTAAATATCTAATCTGGCATAGTCAAATGTGGACATGAAACAGCATATGCTTAAATACAAAATAAATGGCTTGAATAACAAGTATTTATAGAAAAATAACTCCAGACCAGCTTTGTTAATGACAGCTTTCATGAAGGAGGTGAACTGAACCGAGCCTTGGAAAATGGGTCATCTCATGATTAGCAGAGTACCTGGGTGACACAGACAGAAGGGAAGCACATGTCACCTTTGAGATTGTAAGGAGAGCATTCTGGTAGAAGAGGATGGAAGGACACTGAGTTTTGAATCATAACACCCAGACTTCAGTATGAACATTGACACTTTTCATATAAGCATTTATATATATGAAGAATTTATGTAATATATTCATAATATAAGATTGTTATATATTCATATATGTATATATTCATATATAAATATGAATTCATATTTATATGTCAATTCATATAGAAATATATGTATACCTATTCATATAGAAAATATATATGAATTCATATTTATATGTGAATATGTTATATTATGAATATATTAAGTTTTCATTAATCATATTAACACTGTGAAATAAGTAGAGCAAATTTTACAAGTGGGAAAATTGAGAGTCAGACATTTTATATGGTTGCTAAGTCACCTAGCTGATAAATGTCAACATTCATACTGAAATATGGGTGTTATGATTTGAAACTCAGTGTCCTTCCATCATCTTCTACCAGAAAGCACTTGAAAAACGTAAAACTCTCTGAAAATCAAAGACAACAGCAACGTAAAATGAGGAAAGCAAATTAAATGGCAGAAACTTAACCAATACCAGTCAATGTAAGTGAACAATTGCATAAGACACTTTATAATTCTGAACTGGTAATTACAAAATCAAGGAGAAAGACTGGTAAGGAGACATAAAAGAGCCAAGCAGTCACCCAGAAAGCCAAGTCCTGATTTGGAAATGAGGGTCTCAGGTAAGAGGGATGGGAAACAGGCCTCCCTGATCCCACAGATATCTTAATCCATTTCCCCAAAAGCTACCTGTCAAATGTATAAATACCTATATCTATTGTTTTGAAAGATAAATGAAACTAAGAGATGATTAAAGGGAGCAGAATCAACAACCACTAAAAGGGGCTCAGTGACTTCCCAAGGGTGCTCAGAACCTCTGAGGAAAACTTCTTTCCATTTCAGAGTTGAAGGGTGGACACCCGCCTCAGGCTAGCAGGAAGTGCTGCAACTGCCCAAGAAAACCCAATAATGGTCTCTACCCCTCTCGTCCTGGGGCTCTTTCAGCACCTCAAAGCATTGAACCTAAATGACTATTATAGCCAGATAAAAAGGTGTACAAACTGACAACAGGCAGTGTGTTTACACTAGCATTCTACTAGATTTTGCCTGAATGTTTTTAATTTATTTTACCTATTGCTTCTTTTTTTATATTTCTGTATTTTTGTCTTACAGGATACTAACACTATTTAAAATAACTATACACAGAAAACACTTTTCAAGAATGTGCTAAATGCTTTATAATTTTAGAAGAGGAGGAACAGAGATAGCCATAGCAGTTCATGCTCCTGGTAGAAAGATAGGACATTATAGGAATAATGTCAAGGGAAACCTTATAAATTTAACCTACCAAGTAAAAGCACATGAACAGACCACTGGGGCCAAAAGAGGATAAAGCACTCAATCACACTGCCTAATACTGTCCAGAGGCCAAAAAAGCAGGTTAGCTACCCTTGGAAGCAGGGAATAAGAAAAGTGATATGACTGGAAAGTATTTATCTTTAGTTAACTGATAGTTATGGAGAACATCCTCTGAGCATATCACCATTCTAGGTGCATTGGGGTGCACAAAAATTACCCAACCTCATAAACTGCCTCCAGGTCACCTAGAATCCGGTGGAGGAGTTAGTTCTTGTATATTAACTAATAATCCCACAAGTCTGGCTAGATTAAGTGAGCTGAAAGTTACCGATGATAAAGTAGTTCAGTGAAATGATAAACTAGGAGAGTTTCTTTAATCATCACTGAAAAAGTCAATAACTGTAAAGATTCTTACAGTCTGCCTGGATACAAAATACAGAATTTTCCCCATTTTGGGAGATGAAGCCCTTATGACACCTCAGTGGTTAAAAAAAAATCCTGATGAGAACTAAATTAATTTTTTTCCCTTTATCATATTGTATGTCACAAGGGACACTACTGTTCAAGAAGGGTAATTTTTACATAACTAAAATAAGGACAGACTAAGAATAAGTTCCCTGAAGGCCAGGGCTTGTATGAGAATACAGTCCTGGACCCACACCTTAATCAGCCAGGAATTTCTTCTGTCCTCTGCCATGAGGACAGAAACACTGGCCATCCACAAAAATATCTGAGGCTCTGTAATGAGGCAGCATCACTGTGCTCATATTGTACTGGAAGCTGACAAGATTATGCGGCTGACCTTCTGTCTCAGGATTTAAGGTGGCATTAGGAGTTGTATTTACAGCGAGTCCTCATTAATCAAATCATTCCCCAACCACAGTCTACAAAGAAAACGGATTCTCCCTAAATAAATGATACCACCCGAGGACTAAATACAAATAACACTTAACCAAGTATTAGATTTATAAAACTATGACTTGAAAGAAAACAATTTCTACCGAACATTTCATTATTTAGTGCAGGCCGGATTCCATTATAACAAAAGCCTAGAGCCTGTTCGGAATCTTTCATTGCAGGGAGATTTGATCTATGAGCCATCGCTCAAGGGTGCTGTGGAAAATGCTCACTGGACTGAAAGATGAGCAACCTGGCCTTCAGCCTGGCTCTCCCACCTCTGGGCACACTGTGTGCCCACTCCGGTCACCAAGGCCCAGTCTCAATCTGTCAAGTAAGCAAACTGAATGAGTTATCTCCAAAGTTCCCTCTTTTTCTGAATATTTCTGGCTCTCAAGAGAGTCACATTAGTGCAAACTCCAAAATTCTGGTTTTCATTCAATTGAATATATCGTAATCTGCTGTATCAAACATATGACAATGCACAGATATTATGATAAAGATAAAAAATACCAATATACCAAAGATTCCAAATCCTGACAGTCAAGTTATTAATGATGTATGTTTGTGAGTTGCTTGTTGTCCTTTTAAATAGTTTACTCACCTCTTTTATCATTAGATTCATGTTAAATAACTAGGTACAAGGCTTTCAGAGACCAGGTCTATGGGGAAAAAAGGGGTTACCAGGAGGTGGTGGTGGTTCCTGCTATTGTTGTAGTTGTCTGCTTGTTGCCATGAGTTTCTAAGCACTGATTACAAGGTTTTATTCAGTTATTTATAACTGTCCTGTCTACTTGTATGTTATAAAGTCTAAACACAGGCATTTGGCTTCGGAGTTTTACTAATTTGAAGGTTACTTACTTCAAAATGCTGGCTTATATAATTCTCTTTCCCACCAGTATATGATTTTGTTCTTTTAGTTCCTCGGTCCAGTACAATTAGACCTTCACCACCAACCGCTGTCCTGAAACTACTCACCAAAAGCCACCATGACTAAAATTAATCTTTCTGGTTGCTTATTTTTTTTTACCCTACCTTTTGTGAAATATAAACTACTTTACAGAAAAGCTTACAAAAGAAAAGTGCAAAACCCAAAGATTTATCCCAAGGGAAATACCCACTGAAAACATCACTCAGATCAAAAAATAGCAGGAGACCCTGACAGCTCCCTTCAAGCTGCTCCAGGTCATTACCCCTCTGTCCTTTCAATGTAAGCACTATACTAACTTAAGAGTCTTCATTCTTCTAGCTTTGTTTCCTAATTTTACCATGAAAGTACATATTCCTAAGCACTACAGGCTTAATCATATCTTTGTAGTATACCTACCTTTTATCACTCAACATGGTGTCTGTGCAATTTGTTCTTTTTTCTTGCATGAATTCTGTTGATGAATACACAATCATTTGTTTTCTCATTCTGCTATGGCCTCTATGGTGTATTTTTAAGTCCTTGGCCCATGGAACATCTCTGAAACATGTAACAGTATTGACCAGAGCTTCTTTGAAGTTCCCTTCTCTCTTGCCTTTTACAGCTACGCTCTCTTGGGTTTCCTTTCCCAGGCTGATGGCTCTTCGGTATTTTTCACTAACTTCTCAGCCTCAATGCTCCCCATAAGAAATATCAGTCTTCATTAAGTGCCTTTCTTTATCTCCTCATTGTACACATTATTACTAGACAACCATTCCTTCCTTAACCCTGACCCTAACTACTTTGCTAGGATGAGTTTCCATGACATTCTGCCTTTTTTCACATTCACCCCAGCCTGGTTTCCCTCTCTCTTGACATCTTCCACAGCTTCCAACTGAAGCCACCTCCTAAATATGCTACTCCCTGCTTGCCTTCATGTCTTTTCACATGTCCCTCCTCCTGCCCAGATCCTTTCTCATCTCCATGCTTATTACCAGGTCAAATGTTTTCGCCTACAAAAGCTTCAGAGGCTACAATCACCATAGCATGCATCACAGTACAAAATGCTGTTAAAAAGAGTTTTATAAATCAATCTCTGAAGTTATGTATAATGTCTATTAGGTAGGATTTCCAATGGCTCTAGATGTACCTCTATCATTATGGAAAAATGGTAATTGCCAATTTCACTATGTTTTATATAAAACATTCTGTTCTAACTTTACAACCTTTATTTTGTTTCCTCTGGCCTGTGCCCACATTCTGAAAGGACAGTCACCCTAGAAGGACATGACAGAAGCTGTACATAGACCTTTGCTATGAGAATATTGTGTGACTTCCTTTTGGAAGATTGAAGCAAGAAAAAATAGATGGCTGCTCACCATTTAAAATTTTAATGAAGTGCACAGTTCATTATGTTCAGCCACATTTTTTATGAATATTAGAAATGAAGCCCTGGCTGGTGGCACAGTGGATAAGGTGCTGGTCTGTGAACCCAAAGGTCGCTGCTGGTTAGATTCCCAGCCAGGTCACATAACCAGGTTGCAAGCCAAGTCTCCAGCCAGGTTCGTAGCTGGAGGCGGGTAAAAAGCAACCATACATTTATGTCTCTCTCCCTCTCTGCCTCTCTCCCTTCTCCTCTTTCTCTCTAAAAATAATTAATTAATTTAAAAAAAAAGAAATGACCATTTTGAAAATCTCAAATAAGTGCCAAAACACCTATTTAATTTTCAGATAAATATTTTAGTTTCTTCACAATGTTTTCTTTCATTATTTTATACACCTAAAAGTGTTTAAAGGAGGGAAGCAAAGAGTAGATATTTCTCTTTTTTGCAATCTAAACAAATAAGATCCTTCCTCTTCACAGGGAAAAATAGTAACTCAACATGCAGCAGAAAAGGTAAAATATGTAAGTTACTCTATTCCTTCTGGAAGAGTCAATCAAATCATCAACATAGATGCATGCTAGAGAAATGAATGCAAGAAAAATGCATTGCTAGATTTACTACTGATTTCTGAAGCTGGCATGAGAAAGAGTCCTGTGGTGCCAGGTTTCTGTAATGAGAAAATATATGAAGGATGGGCTTGTCATCTGGATGAGATACATAGGAGGGGGAGCAGGTTTGGAATATAAAGCTTCTAAGTTCTTATTTGTAGATATTAAGCTGAGTTGCCTGGATGCCGACCAGTAAAGATATGCAACTATTTTAGTCTCTCACTCTGCTAAGTGCTGGGCTAGAAATATCAATTTAGTAGACATAAGTTTATAGACTCATCCATTTATCATTTAACCAGCTGTGAGACAAGTGCCCTGCTTTTTCCTAGATATAAAGAAGTCAGTATGATGAATGACAGCTAATGTCATGGGAGTGCATCAAATCATACAAGGAAAAACAGAAAGTATAAGAAGAGAATCAATGGCAGGCTCTGGGATAGAGCCACATAGAGGATATGTTCAATGGAAGAGAAACCTGAAAGTATTATGAAAAAGAGGCTGGGTTTTCTTTTTTAAGTGAAAAGGAAAAAATGTGAACTAGAGGAAAGTTAGAGATCAAAATTTAAGGGAGAGGCAAGAATTGCACAGAGTCTGAGATGTCACGTCAGGCAGACATCCCTGTAGGACTCATTCACCATGACTTTCAACAATGAACTGTGCCATCTCATTTGTGATAATAGTGTCTGGTTTGTATATTAAGTATATTATATGCAAAATATAATACCAACATGAATAAACCTCATGGGAATATTTATCGCATATTATTGTTGCTATAACTATTATGGCTATTATGTATTATCATTATCAACAATGTTCTATAATCAAAAACACATCAACATAAGACTTCCAAAAATGACCCCTGGCTTTAATTCTCAGAGGTCTTCTGACAGAGCAGATTCAGCAGTGCTGGCAATGAATCAGATCACAGCAGGTGAGGAAAAGACCAACTAACAAGGAAAAAGGAGGAGACAGAGGTAGAGACTGTTGTGTCTATATTGTTGACCATCATTGAAAAGAGAAAGGAGGATGGACCAGAAGCTGCTAGAGAACTTTTTAATGAGCAGAGAACATTATGTTCCTATAACAAGAGAATTAGCTCAGTAGAGGAAGATAGTGAGCATACAAGTTAGAAGAAATAATGTACTAGACCTTAGAAAATTCAGAGGGACTATGGTCAAGAATAAAGGTGAATTTATAACGATCGAAAGTAAGTATCTTGGAGTAAGTCTAACAAAGATACATAAAATATTAGTGAATTATTTTTAAAAAGACCTTAAAAACTGAAACAATTATTTCACAATGGGTAAGTATGTTAACATCACTTGTACATCTTTTTAAAATCACATTCTGAGCTCTGGCTGGTGGCGCAGTGGATAGGTGCCGGCCTGTGAACCCAAAGGTCACTGGTTAGATTCCCAGCCAGGGCACATAACCAGGTTGCAAGCCAGGTCTCCAGCCAAGTCTGTGGCTGGAGGTGGGTGAAAGGCAACCATACATTGATGTCTCTTTCTCTCTCTCTGCCTCTCTCCCTTCTCCTCTCTCTGGAAATAATAAATCTTAAAAAATAGAAAAATAAAATCACATTCTGAAATAAATAAATCTACTGTTTAAGTCCAAAAAGAACAATTTGTAGTTCCAGTAGCTTAAAGTTGATTATTATTTATTATAAAATAAAATAAAATTGTATCATTGGAGGGGGGAGGATTTGACTCAAAAACCAAGTTCATTTTTTACTATGGGTTTGGCACTGTCTCTAGGACAACTTTCACAAAAGTGAGTTTTGCAATCCATCATTTCTGTGATATATTTCACAAAAAATAGCATTCCAGAGTAAAATAAGTATTAAAGAAAAAACTGCATAATCTTCCTACAATATATCTAAAATACTATCATTTAACATGTAATAATTTTGTAAACTATTGGCATATTTTAAATTTTTTGTATTAAGTCTTTAAAATCTAGTATGTACTTTAAATATGTGTAAAAAAAAAGGGGATGGATGTAATACAACAACAATAAAATTAAAAAAAAAAAAAAATACTGATGCAAATTTTTATACTCCCATAACAGTTATTTCTGTATTTATGGAAATATACAACAATCACCAGGAGTTACACTAGGGACTCTTAGCAAGGGATACTTGTGCACCTCATAAAATGAGCTTTCATGGTTTGTGAACACCAGAAATGAAAATTTTATATATATATGTATGTATATGTTTATATGTATTATTCAATACAGATATTTGATATTTTTATCGGATTCTTACAGTCTGTGACATCCACATACACACAAAATTGTGTATCACTTATGTGTATATACTGTTATTAAATCAATAGTGAAATGAATTTTATTGCTAATTGGAAATGATTACACTCATCAATTAATAAAAAGGTTCTCCCTAAAAAAAAAAAAAAAAAAAAAAATGTATGGATGTAAATGTATTTTTGCATGTGTTTGGTAATATTGCAATTCATATTACTTAAAAGAGTAATTCTTTAAACAAATGAATTAATGTAGGCATTTTGGAATAATGAAAAGAAAACTTTGTATTAATATGATTTGAAAAGCTGACAGAAGGCAGTAATTAAATGGTGAATTGTCTGGATGTGAAAGAGAAAAAAAAAAAGGTACACATTGCTGGTTACAGAATAGACAGGGGGATGTTAAGAAGAACAAAGGAAATAGAGAAGCCAAAGAACTTACATGCATGACTCATGGACATGAACTAAGGGGGTCATTGCTGGAGGGAATGGGGTACTGGGTGGAGGGGGACAAAGAGGGGAAAATTGGGACAACTGTAATAGCAAAATAAATAAAATATATAATAAATAAATAAGTAAAAATCACATTGTGCAAACCTAAGTATACAGGGTGAGGCAAAAGTAGGTTTACAGTCGTTCATATGGAAAATAATGCAATAATTAATAAATAATATAAAATAAACTCTGTGTTACATGTACTTAAAACTATAAACCTATTTTTGTGTCATGCTGTGACACAAAATATATTTAAATAAATAGAGAATAGTGCATGGTCAATTGGTAGGTCACAAAAATTAAGTTCAATAGATCAATATGAAATAAACTAACCATAAAATGATGCTGATTTAAACTCTACATAGAGCTCTAAATAATATTCTATAGGAATATTTCATTCAGCCTGCGTAAATCAGGACAGATGTTCACTTGATGGAAACTGACATATAATCAGGTTTGATCTTTACCAATGCACAAATCCAAGCAAACTCCTTGGGCATTCCAGTACAAGGAAACTGTAGAAGCAAAGGATAAAAGTTCTAGATATGCTCAAATTTCATAAAGGACATTCATAAAAACTGGGTCATTCATTTTATGAAGGGATGTGGAGAAGAGATACTGATAGGCAATCTGGAGTCCATTTTTAAGATACAAAAAATTGGCTATCACTTTTACAAAGTGAGTTAAATTGGTTCTAACACAAGACAGTAAAATATGACATATCACACTTTTAAAAATACATTCTAGAATTACAAATCTTTATGGAATTCTATTTAAGAAGTTTTCCTTACCCATACTTACTTCTCACTTGAAGTAATTCCTGCCCTAGCAAATACCTGTCCTACATCTTCACACATTTATTTTAATACACAGTAGTAAAACTGTTTTCTACCAAAATTTTTGAATTATTAAAAATCAACTAATTTAGTCAAAACATAAATATATAACCATATTTAAAGCATGAATATAGTTTTTCTTAAATGGCATGTCAGAGAGGTGAACAAAAAAATAAAATCAGAATTTACTTTGGAAAGCCCAGGTTAGCCAAAACTCTCCTTAAATTTTGCAGATTATCCTGCAGATCATCTGTATTTTAATTTCAGGACAAAGTTAATACACAAAAAATAATAATTTTGGAGTATGTTTTCCATAAACAGAACCACCTTTCAACTTAAAGCATTTATTTTCCTAATTTACTACTGTTAGCTATATGATCTAGGATAATTGTCATTCCCTGACATAGCAGAACATGAAAAAATCTTAAAGTAGGCAACAATCTGTGTAAAAAAGTAAATTCACATCATGTTTTCAGACCAAATATCATCTGTTTCCTGTGCTAAACCCAAATGCATTTCGGTGGATAACATTAAATGCTACTTAGCTTTATAACAAATTATCCCTTTTTGAGAATCAAAATTGTCTCATAGCTAAAAATTATATCATTAAATCTATTCCTCAAGAATGTTTCTATGGTGAATTTCTGAGTTGCTCTTCTTCCTAAGAATTTATACCCACCCAACATCTCTCTGCAGTCAGTTGACAAAAGACCAATAATTGTCTGCCTGCCTGGTCATGGGTGGTAAGCCAACAAGTCAACATGTAAGGGGTTAAGAGGTGGGAGACAGTATTTTATGCTGTGATTAGGTTCATGCCTTTCGTATTGTATCTCAAAGCTTCTGCTGTGGCATGTGGTTTACACCCTATGTGAACTAGTGGGAATAAATAGCGACTGGAAGTGAGAATGGACCTCCCTCCCTGTGCCACACATCACTACAGCCGAAGCCCCTTCTTTCATTTGATCTTCTCTAAGTTAAGAAAGGTGACCTAGCTCACCTCCAGATCTTTTCCAGCCCTCTGAATCCATGAAAGAAGTAACAATTTCAAAGACAGTAGCTGCTGAAAATTCCAGCAAAGCCAGGCAGAATGTGGGCAGCTCTAGGCTTTAGACTGATTAACAAGAATATTTTTAGCGTAGCTAAGTTAAAGTAGCCTTAGCTGTGCTGATGATAAATCTGAGTCTCGCCATCCGAGTACCTCGGGAGAGGGGAAAGGGATTCACAAGCTGCCTGAAACAGAGTGGACCACCTCCGGAAGAAATGAGTTCACTGGCGCTGCAGGTACTCACGGTGAGGCTAGAAAGCCATTTTTCAGGGAAGTTGAGAAGCCAGTCAATCAAGGTTAACTCTAACCTTAGAGTATAAAATGCTGATGTACATGGCTTTGACGGAATCCAGTGTCCTCTGTTTCCATGGGCCTACAGTAGAACTGCATCTTGTCATTCATCCAACACCCTTACTGAGCCCTGGCCCAGGCCAGGCACTGTGTAAGTCCTCTAGGGCATGCAAAGCTAATTCAGGTAATGCATTGCTGAGGGGTAAGACAGGAACCTAATAGCTACCAGGTAGGTAGCAATAACTGACACAGAAGCAGCTCCGAAAACAAAACTACTAAGTCAGATCAAAGGAGAGAAAGAAGGCTTCCATGTGTGCAGAGCAAAGCTGAGCACTAATGAAGAGTCCGTGGAAGAAGCAGCAACCTGAAGAAGGGAAAGGTGCAAATGAGAAAATAAACGACTTCCGAGACCCTCCCATCACTGAGCTTCCAAGTGCCTCCCTAAGTAGCTGAGCATACCATGACCATGACCACAGATATGTCAGCTCCCCTTAAAGTGCCAATTCAACCAATTTACTTGACCTACTAAATTAATCAGGCAGGGGCCAATGGGACACAGCCTGCCACCAGAAGTTAGACCAAACAGGTCTCACAGGGGTTCATATTGCATGTGGAATCAGGATCACGTGATGGTTTCTTTGGAGGCCGAGCAAACTGAAGGCATCATGTGCAATTTGAACGACAAGACCAAGATCTAAAAGGACATTAGATTATGGAAGATTTTTGCTCTGTGAACACTGGTTTGAAATTTTGGCTCCATTGACAAATACACACGCAAGACATTGCACAGCTTACGTGCATTTTCTTCCTCTGGATCAGGCACATGATTTGGATGAATAAAGCACTACTCTCTGAACACCAGCATTCAGTAACAGCTTTTCACTTTGATTGCCAATGATACTTCACCTTTGGCTCTTTGGAGGAACTGTCCAGTGGCAAATGATATGAAATGTCAGCCTTTTTTTTTTTTTTTGTATTACCAGCATCCTGGGCCTCCCTTTTAAAACTAGTACAGGATTCTTAGCACATTCTAAAGTCTGAGTGTGGTAGATCCTCAATGACCTATCTCAGTGAAATTGTACAAGTGATTACCATTTAAAATGAGTCTCTAAATCGTGCTATGCTTGAGTACCTGCTATTCAAAATAAGTTTGTTTTCAATGTCTGGCATCATACCATTAACAATGAAATGATTGATTACACTTACATAGTATCTTGTTTAAAATGCAGCCCTCCTGGTGTCATCAAATTTATGAAATGATTAATATAGCATGGAAAATATAACAGTATGTCCCATAGCTGTCATGCAAAGATAGTATTGTAATTGATTCCAGGAACTTATCACATAGAAATACAAATAATGTACAAGTATGGAAGAAAAATAAACAAACCAGAATTGTAAAGCCTCAAGTCTATTTTCCTAATAATAACAACCAGAAAAGGCTATGTCCCTGGCCAGGACTGTTGGCTGCTTTTTACTTAGAGGGAGCAGGTTACTCATGTCAGGCAAAGGGACAATGATCACGAATTTATGAGCCCCAGAACTCACATTGCCTTAATAGTTTGGACACTTCTGTTTATAGGTACCTGGCATTCATTGTGTTTAACACTAAGTTAATAAGGTTTACAGTTGATCTTATTTGTTAAAGACTTCATTGTATCTAGTTGTAGCTTTCTGAATCTGTATCCAAGAGAGGCATGTGACCAATCAATATCAAAAAAAAGTCTGGGGTTCTTTCTCTCTGTTTTTCATAAAACATTTAAATTTTGGGCCCCTAAATAAAATTCTGTAAAATTGTACTTATTCTCAGACTCATTTTAGAAGGTTTGCTATGTGGTGAACACTGATATCTCTTAATCTAATTCTCACAGTTCTCACATTTATTCTTCTATTATTCAAGTAAGAAAAAATCAACATAGAAATGAATGGCTATTATCCTAAATCTAACAGGGAAAAAGAATCTGAGATGTATTAATACATAATAAATTTCTCCTAAGAGGTGTAGTCTGTGCTCCTGCCAGTCCTTTATTAAGTCCCTTAGTGAATATGTTTATATGTGTTTGGAAAAGAAACATATAGAGAAAGCTGAACCTCTTAGTAAAATGAAATTGAATTATTTAAAATTTCTAGGGAAATATGGGAAGGCAGACATGGGAAACAAAACTGGAAAAAAAAAGAGGGGGGCTCCTAGAAGAATGTAAATCAATCTAAGAAAAAGAATGATGTTTCAGACTCAATTCTATAAACTGTTTCTCTCCTTGCAGAGAAAGAGAGAAACCAATTTGATGAAACTGGTAAGAGCCTAACTCACTGGGCAATGTTTCTAGTGGAAGTCACTAGAGTTCCAGAGTTAAAAGCTTTGGCTCCAAAGCCCTGGCTGGTAGCACAGTGGGTAAAGCGCCGGCCTGCGAACCCAAAGGTCGCAGGTTCGATTCCCCAGCCAGGGCACATAAGGAGAGGTTGCAAACCAGGTCTCCAGTCAGGTCTGTGGCTGGAGGCAGATGAAAAGCAACCATACATTGATGTCTCTCTCCCTCTCTGCCTCTCTCCCTTCCCCTCTTTCTAAAAAAAAAAAAAAAAAAAGCTTTGGCTCCAGAGTTAAAAGCAGGGTCTGTTCTCTTCCTTTACTTCCTCTTGGTTCTGCTCCTTCAGATGCATTAGATGCTGGGCTTTCAGTTTCCATGCAGTAAGCCCCCCTCAAGATGCATCACAGCATCTTATGTGTGACAATATGGATAAATTCAATCTGCAAGAGAGCCAAAGATCTGCCTGTGTCCTCAATCCATGTACGCACCTGAATAAAGTCAATACTCCATGCCTTTGTGGCTCTGTTGGTGTGAACTCTCAACCAGATCCATGGAGGGAGGAACACTGCACCATGAATCTAATCCCTAAAGTTAATACAAAACCAAAACTATTTGACGTTAAGATTGTTAAGTGATTACTGCAGACAAGAATCACCAAAATGTGAGGTGATGAGGGCCCAGAAAAGGTGAAGAGGGTTGGGAAGTGGAAAAGTGAATCATGGGCCTTGAAATTATTTCAAAAAAAAATATTCCTATCCAAATGAAGGGGGGTGAGGGGTGGGAACATGTGGAGTCTCAATGCAAAGATGCCACCATGTTTGAATCTCTTTAGTCTGATTTTTATGCAAGTTTACAAAGTTCCTCCAATCACATAGAATATTAATTGAAGTGTTTTAACTCCCTAAATTAATCCTGGTTCTCATTTAATTCTACTAAAATGGCAGGCATAGATTTATTCACAGCTCTTAACTATAACCCCATATTTGTCCTTTGGGCTCCATATTTATTGTATATTTCAAAGCTGTCCCCTCACCATTCTAGCTACTGATTGAACTATCACTCAAAAATGTAAATACCAAAAGCATTTCCCTACTTAAAACCTTAAGTGAGTCACTGTAGCATAAATTCCAAAGTTACTAGCATGAAAAATATGTACTTCAATGGGCCCTGCACTAGATCCCACACAGCTCCCTGAATACACCCTGCAATTGTATAGCTGTCCTCCTTACTAATGCTGTTCCTCTATCTAAAATGCCTTTCCTGCTACTAAAAATCTACTCATCTGTTAAGGTTCAGCTACTATATCAGACTCCTGTTTTGCAACCCAAACCCCAATCAGCTAAGAACCTCATCAGTTACGAGCAGCCTTTCGTATGTACACTATCGTACAGATAGGAGGGAACTTTCATGCCCCCCATCCATAGCGGAGAGGGAGCTCGACCACATGGGAGGGCACCTCTGCCCCTCACCTATTCTTCCCCAAAGGTTGAAAGACTTCTCTGACCCTGACCCTAGAAAGAAGGAACAGAGACAAACATTTCAGCTCATTTATGTTTCAGAATGCAAAATCTTCAGGGCACCAGCCTTTTCCTCTCATCTACTGGGGACTTTACCTGGGAGGCTCTGTCTTTACAAGGCCTGGAGGTAGGTAAGTTCAATTCACAGCTTGCGAAAGCACATGAGACAAACAGAGTGTGGCTATAGGTCAAGAGACATTCTCTAATTCAACACTATCAATCAAAAGCAGATATTTTTCCATCACCTATTTGAATTCCTATATGTATATTTTTCCCCATACTCAGAAAATGAAGATAAATGTTATAGATGTGCCCTCTCTAGCCCTCACTTACCGATCCATGGGCTAGAAACAGAGTGACAGACACTGGATCACAATGTGTGTCATGCATAGAAAGACAGGGAAGGAGGTCTGAAAGCTTGGACACCTTAAGAGCCCTCAGCCACCTGGGTTTTCCTCTCAGTGGTTTTCTGTGACTTTTATAATCACCACGTGGCTGGATTTAAATTGTTGAGGGAATGTGGGCTTAGCAATCATGGCCTGTGTGGTTCTCTGTGGCTAAATTTGACCTGATTTATCCAGGCACAGCTACAGTTTAAAGCAGGCCAGTGAGCCAGGAATTACAGGTAAGAGAGTCTCTTTTGCTCCAATAAAGGCCATCCCTAAAGCGGACAGAGCTCTCGTGTGCAGGTTTGTTAGGCCCCTGTGGGTCGTTCAAACTTAGTTCGTTTTATTGTTTGCCTATCAGATGGGCTGGCTGGTCCCTGAAGTGCGAAAGCAGCTGATACTACAGGCCACAGAGTTCCAAAGGAGGCCTTTCACCAGGCCTGGGCACGCAGCACTCTGCATTTCTGCGCGCTGTTTTTGAAGCACAAGATGTAAAAGTAAAATGATGGCGTAACTAACCCACTGGCTTTATGGACCCTTTTCACAAATTGTTAAGTCATCCTCCAAACCCATGGCCCCAGGAAGCTTGTAATTTGACATTGAAAGGACCCGGAATGGGTTTTACATTTCAGAGATTGGCCAAGGATTCGCACAGAAGGGATACGGATTTAACGAAAAGGAAGCCCAGGCAGGGTTTCATGAAATGAAGAAAACCAACCCATAAATGAAATGATTGCAAACTCCCAGACTAAGAGGCCATTTTAAATGCCTGGAACGTATTGTTAGGAATCGTGTTTCCTGGAGGAAGCCCAAGAGGGGCTGCTTCGGCTTACTGCACTTCAGCTTCCTGTCAGAACAGAAGCAACGGAACAGTAAACAAAAATGATGCTGAATACAGGCAGGAAATGTGTTTTCTTTAGACGGAATGTTGAGTTCTTAGAGTATAGGCTAGACACTTCTCAAAGGAAAGAATCTAATCTTGGAGGCCAACTAGAAAGATATGAAATTGAAAAAAAAAAAATTGGTTCTAAATGCTCACAAAGGGAGTACTGAAAGAACAAGAGGTGTTTTTTTTGTGTTTACTAGATTAGAAAACATAAAAACCCAATGAAATCTAAAGGAACAAGAATGGCAGGATCTCAGAGAGCAACATGGGAGACCCCCACGGGAAGCTGAGACCCAGGAAGCTACTGAGATGCTCACCCTTACGATTGTCTGTAGAGTCCAGAGTAAAAGCTAGAGGGAAATCAGGCTCAAGGATGTAAACACTCTCAAGTGGATTACAGGAAATCAGACAGATGAGTTTTAAAGAAACACAGCTGCTATAAGAGGAAAGCAGATAATGCCTACGCCCTGAAGGCACATGCCCAGGAATGGATGACGGTTGGATAAGTGACAGCGACCAAGAGAAGGTGCACTGCATGCAGTCAAGGGAAGGCAGGCAGGACACAAGAATAATTTGTTTACCTAAAGCTGAAATTAATGAGAGAACACAGTAGCAGAATTTTAACAAATTTTGTTTTAAAAAACGCTAGTAAAAGGTAAGTCTATTATTAGCACAATGAAGGGAAAATGATAATAAACAAAAATAGTCAAAAAGCGTGAAAAGAGGAAGGAAACATGCCAGGGACACAGGAGCAATTAGAACCATACAAGTGAAAACTTTCAGGAAAAAATTCTCCCCCAGCAACTACTCTGAAACTTAGAGGAAGCTTCCCAATTCTCCTGTCACCTGCAATGGTTGAAATCAGTACTTCTCAAACACTGTGTATACGTACTCCACCTGGGATCTTGTTAAAATGTGGGTTATGATTCATCAGATAGAAGGTAGCTGAGACTTTGAATTAATTCCCAATAAATTCCAAGGCGATGTTGCAATTGCTGATCCTAGGACCACATTTTGATGACAAAGGTTTAAGTCGCATGGGAGTTATCTGTTATTTGCAGGCTTGTTTAAATGCAGTTGTTAATCCACTGACACTGATACCATTTTCAAAAATAGATTTTTGAATGTTTTCAATGTCTTTTATGGTAATTAGTTTACTCAAGTTTTCAATCTTTGGGGGAGTTAATTCAGCAATTTGTATTTTGCTAGTACCAATGGTTACACACCATGAAGAAAATAAATCTCAACCTTAATTACTCCAAGTATGAGAAGAAATTTCAGCTAGAATAAAGGTCTAAAAGTACAAATATCTTGATGGGGGGAGAGGAACAGAAGACCTTGTTAAGCAAAACCACAACTCTGGAAACTCAGCAATTATTAATGGAAGGAAAAATATCTGTTTTAGCAAAACTTCTAATTTTTGCCATGACAATCCACTAAGAAGTAAAATCAACAAAAAATAGATTAGGGTAAAAAAAATCTGCAATTTACAGGACTGAGGTCAGTGTCTATAATATACAAAGAGCTATTACAAAATGAAAAGGAAACAAAAACAAAACAAAAAATACCTGGAGGGAAACACTGGCAAAGAACATGAGAAATTCATAGAAGTGCTAACCCCTGTGAGGAAGAAACAGGAAGTTACGTTCGGACTCACTGAAGAGCAATGAAATGTAAATTAATGTAAAAAATAAAAAGCTCATTATACTTAGGAGACTGGAAATAATCATAAACCATGGCCACTGCCCCTTACTAGTAAAAGTTACAGGAAAACATATATTCCCACACATTACTGGTAAAATGTGAATCGTTAAGAGCTTCTTGAGAAAACAATCTGGCATCATTTATCAAAAAAATTTTAGGTGGATAGGGCACTGGCCTGCAAACCCAAAAGTCACTGGTTCGATTCCCAACCAGGGCACATAACCAGGTTGCAAGCCAGATCCATAGCTGGAGGCAGGTGAAAGGCAACCACACACTGATGTTTCTCTCCCTCTCTGCCTCTCTCTGTTCCACTCTTTTGGAAAAATAATAAATAAAATCTTTTAAAAAATTATTTTTGAGAATATATAAACAGCGATCACACCCCTGAAAAATCTATTCTATGTTAAAGAATCAATATATAAAGATACGTGAACAAAAATATTCACTTCAGCATTGTTTTCAGTGGCAAAATTAAATCTAAGGGAACAAGTTGTATTCATTTCCTATGCTAGGTGACAAAACTACTGCAAGGTTAGTGACTTGAAAGAGCACATATGTATTATTTCAGTTTCTGTGGTTCAAAGCTCAAGGAACAGCTTACCGGGGTCCTCTGCTTAGGGCTTTATGAAGTTGCAGTTGAGGCTGCATTCTCATGTGGAGGTTTGGCTGGGGAATAATCTGCTTCCTGTCTCACTCCAGGTCTCTGGCTTCTTGCTAGTTCTTGGCTAGACAGTGCCCTCAACTCTGAAAGGTCACCTGTAGCACACCCACAGTTCTTTGCCAGATGGACTTTTCCAACATGGTCACTAGTTCATCCAGTCAGGAAAGAGCATCTCTACAGTGAATCTTCGAACAGTAAAGTTTTATATAATGTGAAATAATCATGGGGATGACATTCTACCACCTTTGCTATATATATTCTGTTAGTTAGACACAGGTCACAAGCATAGGAGTCCTCTACACTTTCAAGGGAGGTGGTACCACAAAGGTGTGAACAGAAAAAAATGGGGGTTATGGGTGGCTACCTAAAAGTCTGTACCTCCAGAAAGAAGAGTGATACTTTGATTATTAGCTTTCTGATTCCTTCATAATCATTCCTGGACTGGAAAGAGAAGAGGGGTATGATGTGTTGGCTCCTTTCAAGTATGATACATGTCACATATTATAGCAACACAAGACACACCATTCACACACTCCAGTACTATCACAGTAACTGGCATAGTCTCCTATTTCTGTATCCCCAGAATGTAGACTGTGACCACACAAAATTATTACTGTGTTAATTTTTGTTGAATAAACTCCCCAGTTCTATAATGAACTTTCAGCATTTATACCAAAGCATCATTCTCAACTGTAAAAGTAGGTAACAAAAAAAAAAAAAAAAAAAATTACCTGAGAAAACTCAGATCTTGATTCCTCAGAGCAACTATATTCATAATATTTGGACCAATGACAATAAAAGAAGATGCTAATAAACACTTTAGGGTATTGAAATCAACATGCAACTGAAACAAATGCTGGTTTACACATATCTACAATCAATCAGGTACCAAAGTCTTTCTCCTTTCTTCATGAAATGTAGAAAATGCCACTTTCCTTTCTTTTTCTTATCTGGAGACCTAAATTGAAAAGCAGTAAGAAGATATTAAAGTTTTAAATCTTGTAACCTGTATTTAACAAAGGCTCCAGTGACTTTACCTGGTAAGTATCAGTCAACTAAAGAGTCTTACAAGTAATCTAAAAATAGCTGAGGCAAATAGTGATCTGTCAGAATCAGAACTACTTAAAAAGAATAGTCTTTGTCATTTTAAATTCATTTTCTAAAAACTGTCCTGGTTCTTTGTCCATTTTTCTTTGAAAATGTAGGGTTTTTTCTCACCAATTAGTGTCATTTCTTTATCTGGTACTGATAGAAGCCATTTGGCATCTCTGCTGCAATTGTTCTTTCAGTTTCTCGCTTGTCTTTTAATTTTATTGATAATGTGCTTAAACATATGCTATTGTTTTCATTGCTGTATAGTTATATCAATCAGCCTTTTCCATCATTAGCTCTTCTGTTGCGTTAATGTTTAGAAAATCATTTTCTGTTCAGATGAAGTAAACACCCACTTGTATTTTCTTCCAGGATTTTTATAGTTATAAGAAATTACAAACATTCCTTAGAGACTTAAGGAATGATAGGACTAAATGGGGAAGCTTAACATGCTTTTGATGTGGAAAGAATTATAAAGTACCAATGCTATTACAAAGGGTTTTGTTCTTCCTACAGTGTAGTTTTACATATTACTACCCACAATCCTCAGGACTTGTGGCTAACATAGAAAAAAAGAAACAGAAAAGAACAGATTAAATAATTATTTTTAAAGAAAATATCAAAAATCATTTAAAATTACAATTGTTGAAATAGAGGATAGTAATATTTAGAAAAATAGATGAATGATGATCGATAGATGGTAGATTGGCTAGACGATAGATATTGACAGATGATAAGTGACAGAGGATAGAGAAGGAGTGTATGGAAGAAGATCAGGATCACTGAAATAAAATAGAGAGCCCAGATACAGACTTTAGGGAAAGGGAAGGATTTGACCAGTCAGTAAACACATCTGTATTGTTTCCACATACCAGGAGGCATACTAGGTGATGGGAAGAGAACATAGTCAAGGTCCTGCCCTTGTAGAGTCTATTGCCTAAGGGGGAAGGCAGTTTTATCAAATAATTACACTCATGGTAAAGGAGATGTATGACAATAGGGGAGTATTTTAAAGGAGAAATTAACCTGTATTCAGGAATCTGAAGAAGCTACTGTGAGAAAGTGACTTACTTGATTCAGTAGCCAAGTGGAGAGTCATCCTGGCATAGAGAAGGGCATGGAGATCAGAGGGAAATTCCCTGTGGCTGGAACATAGGGAATAATGAAAATGTGACAGGAAATGACTTTGCAGAAGTGAGCAGGCACCAGATCACACAAGACTCAGTGGGATACATTAGGCATGTGGAATTTCATCTAAGAGCCGTGGGAAGCTGCTGAAGAATTTTAAGCAGGGAAATAACTTGAAATGGATCAGAGGGAGAGGAGATGCCTGAGACTCTTTGGAAGGCTGTTGGAGTAATTCAGGTACGAGACAATTGAGGTTTGAAGTGCTGAAAATGACAGTGGAGAGAGTGGAACTATTTGAGGAATATTTAGAGGTAGATTTAATAGAACTTGGTGACATAGTGGGAGTGTAAGAAGGTAGAGAAAGAAAAGCGATGAAGATAATAACATAATAAATGATGTTTAGAACAATAGACTAGCTATGGGGCGGGAAGGTAGAGATAGAGTATTACATTGGATCCTTGCTTTAAAAGAGATATCAAAATAACCTCCTGATGGGAAAAGAAGTTAAATGTTTAAAAAGATGAAAACACAAAAAGACCCTGAAGAATCAATGACCTCTGGATTGTGCTCCAATCTGTTTACATACCTACCTATTCCATTACACATATTTTCTAATCCTGAAATAGCATGTGTAGAGCACCTAGCCCCTAGGTCTCAACTCCCTTGCGTGTGCCTATACTTAAAATCCCATTCATCTTTTCAGAAGGGCCACCCTTAACATTGCATCTCTAGCCACTAAAATCCTTCTGGTCCTTCGAAATGCAGCTGAAATGCCACTTCCTCCACAAAACCTTTTCTGATCCTCCAGTGGAAATAAGTTTCATGTACTGCCGCAGCATTTTTTTTTACTTACTCTGCATAGTAATTCTATGTTCCATTGTCCCATGGACTTCCATAAATAATTATATATAATTCCTAAAGACTCGTAATCACCTGAAAGCATCGCACCTTCATAGTTACAACCAAGCCATGTTCCTTGTAGTCCCTATAATACCCAGCACAGAATACTTAATACACATTTCACCCATGAGTTTGACGCTAATTAAAATGATTAATTTTAAATAACGGTTCTAGATAAAATCAACCATTTCTCTATTTAGTTCACCAAAATTTTACATTTTCTAAATCTTATTTTTCTGCAAACTATGTGTGCCTCAGGTCTCATTCAATTCACTTATATTAGCTTGAACTTAAATTACCACTCTTGTTCATCTCTTCCCGCTCTTTATCCTCAGTCTCCTATAACTTTGTATGTACTTCCTTTTCTCTTTCTAGATGTTAAGAGGTAGGCCACTGGCTATTGCTAACTCAGTAATGCACAGCTATTGTTTTCCAGTAAAGAACCTACATAGCCCAGGCCTAAGCTTCAATTTGTATTTCTTAACTCCTCTCTCTCATTTCCTCTCTTCTTTAGGTTACCTTTTTATTTTGATTTCAAACGGGAGATATACAAAGAAATTCTTCCTCTGAATTCCCAAATGGTAGGATGTTTATCACAGCTGCTTGATCATTTCCCTGCCCTCACCTCCAAACATTTGTGAGCACGCTGCAGTCTGATGTCCCTTCGTTTCAAAATACGTCAGCAACTCTGTGTTTTAGATGCCGCTTTGCTGAGAGAGATGTTGTTCGAGCTGGCCTTGAGTCACCCATTCTCAAGGGATGCTACTGCCTCTCGCTTCAGGACCAGCAAGGTCGCTCTGGTGCTGCTCTCTCAGCCACCCCCCTACATCCCTCTAGGATCCTTGGGAAACACTGAGCTGCTCCCACCCCTCTGAGGGTTACGGGAAATTCGGTGAGAATGTGTAATGCAGTTCCTTCCACATGTGAACTCACAGGTAAAAGTGTGGTGTCCCCACCCTCATCAGGGCACAGAGAACTATGGTATTGTTGAAGCCCTCTAGGTCCCGACACCACACAGCCATTTCTCCTCTATTGCTTCCAAGCCACAGAGGAAAGCGTGAAGGGAGAGTCTGGCTGCCTTCATTTCCCCATTCTTTCCACCCTCTGTGCTCCACCCCCATCCCTGCGAAACTCACTCTGGGAGGACTAGATTCTGTCTGCTCTCAGATCTTCCAAAACCATGTGAGCATCGCAGGTTTGGTCCCAGGGAAAAGAGGAGGAGACCTTACTCAGAAACCTTTAATATCTAACTTGTTTGTTTACCTTGTAGTGTTCTCCCTTCTATCGCAGCTTGAAAAGCCTTTCTAGTTTCAGGAGAGAAAAACTGGCTCTCCTTAGATAATATATAATTCTGTACAATGTGTCCCCCCAGGACCTATGCAGCAGGGACCACAAAAGGTCGATCTGATTTCTTTGTTTTCACCTTTTAGGTTTTCTTCCTGGAAGCAGTGAAACAGAAGTCTGTACACTCAGCAGAAAAGAGGAAAGTAATTAGTTAATATTTCAAAGTGTTATAGTACCACCCATACCACAGTATACATAAAATTCTCCTACTAGCAAAATGTAAAAAATGGTGAGTAAACTTAACTGCTGCATAGAACTCACCATCAGCTTCTTATACATACTCACAAAGCAAAATCACCATCCCCAAGGGCAACCACAACTCTGTCCCCGACTAGCAGTTTCTTGAAGACACTGTGATTCTTGGAGCCACCAAAATCGCATGTTTACCTAGTTGATTAGTGACAGTCATTTAGTCACTTGACCAAATGCTCACTTGACAATTATGCATTGCGGAGACTCTGCAATGAAGAATTCTGCGAGTCTCTGAAGTCCTGTTTGCCATGAAGATTATGAGGACAAACTACAGAGTGAAACCCAGGCCTTTGTTTAAGCACCCGGAGCTGGCTCTGAGATGTGATGGACGCACACCACAGGTAAAGAAGGAAAATTCCAGGGGACAAAGCCTGTGTCTTTAAGGGCTTTAAAGGACAATGTCAGCCTGGTGTTTGTTTTTTGATGACCAATGATTTATCAACATTATACATCTCCACAACTGAGAAGATGTGGCTCTTTTATCAATCACTTAGGAAGAAAGGGACATTTCAATGCATTTTGCACTCAAGAGTTGGCTCTGTGTTTCCAGGTGCCGTACAGAAGCAGACACAGGGCAACTGGACAGAATCCCTTTCTGTGCCTTTGTTTCCTCTCATATACATATTATTTCTCTTCTTTAACAGTTAAAACAAGACAATGGGAGTATTTCTCATCAAATTGCAACAACTTAAAAACATCAACGGTAACAAAACACCATGAGAGCTGTTCTCCAACAACCTGCTCCGATAAAGATTAATTTTGAGTCTTTTCTTTAAGGAAGTTGCCTCTTTTTTTTCTTTCCCCCTTTCTTGTCTCCTATTTTATTCACAGATGGTCTTCCCATCCCACCCATCACCTCCAAGTTGCACAAAGCTCTTATCTAAGACACTGAATGGGTGCTGCTTTTAAACTAGAAATTGTCTCTGAAACGGCATGCTACACTCCTCCTGCCTTCCAAAGCATGAGCTGTGCAACAAGAACTTTTATGCAGCACGTATGATAACTGCTGTGGTACCATGTTCTTAGAATCATGCAAAGGGCACTAGGAAACAAAGTGCTCCAACCACATTGGTTTTCTCATCTCTGGCTGAAATATTTAGTTTTAAAACCTACATGACGTTCTATAAACAATGTGAGATCATTTTGCCCCGTGGTTCATACAAGTATATTAAACCTAGGGAAAACAAGAATCTTCCTTTACCTCTATAGCCATAATTTATGCCAGTGAAATGGCAATCAATACATTCCCTTCATTTTCTTTAGATTCTCTGTTCCAGATTTCAGGGCTATCAGTGGCTCCCTGAAGATGTTGGCTAACCCAACACATGCCAGTTCTAGTTAGCACTTGTGCTGAACAGCCAGAATCTTTTTTCTAAAACAACGTGTTCCCACAGCTGCTGCCTCAAATGAGTTATTCATTTTGAGGTCTTTCAGACCGCCATTAGAAACAACACGGAGAAGCCAGTTCAGTGATGGCACCAGAGAAGAATTTAGCAACAAGAATCCTCTTTCATCTTCCATCGGAGGCGCATATCTGCACCTGAATGACAATGAAGGCCCTTTCGATGCAATGTGACACTAAACACCAGGAAGTATTTCCAGCCTATGCAAAGTTTTCGCTGACAATGCTTACTCCACTCATAATGCAGAATAGAAAGAAGGAAATCTTTTCCCTAAAAATGTTCATTTGCCTCTATTTTGTTGAGTGAGTCAGCTAAACTAGCATCTGCTTTGTCAAAGGACTAAAAGCAAAACTCAGTGTCTCATTTTAATTTGGGCACCTTTGTCTCCATGGCTGGTTCCTTTTGCAATCCACTTATGCTGATTTTTTCTCAAAATTAAGTTCTAGAATTTCACCATTCCAGGTGCAGGTACATAAGGCTTTGTTCAGTGACAGCTATTTTTTCCAGTGCCTTTCT
Organism: Noctilio leporinus; assembly: GCA_004026585.1. NCBI lineage: Eukaryota > Metazoa > Chordata > Mammalia > Chiroptera > Noctilionidae > Noctilio > Noctilio leporinus. The sequence continues at coordinate 373,118 of PVIW01000628.1, forward strand.
ATATCATAATTAATATTCTTGTGGCAAATTAATTATTTATAATACCTGTAGAAATGTTCAGTTGCTTTTTTCCTATCATGACCAGTTTTACGGGCAACAAACTACAATGACTCCCAGATTTCCTTTTTAGCTCACAGTTGACAGTCTGCAGCTCATTTGATAATTTATTTTTATTTTGCTTTACAGTTTTCGGAATGTAGTCATATACGTTGTGTCCTTTGACCCGTTATATAAATCAGCTGAGGATGAGCCCGTAAACACAAATGAAAAGTGAAGGGTAACAACTTACTCATTCACATAGCTAATAGGTAGTAGGGCCTTCAGGCCCTTATCCTATTTCCACATTTTACTACTCAAAAATGCCAGCCTCTCCTTTACAAGAAAGGATAGTTTAAAATATTCTCTCCTAAACCTCTAAAATGTTCTATCTATCCCACTCTGAAAATGTTTGAACTTCTGAAGTTTTAGTGCCAGATATCCCCGTCTAGCCACCAAGGCCAGCAAATTAACAAAGTACTCAGCATGCGCATCCATTAGTTAATCTCCCTTACAGAGCCATCCATTCCTCCCCAGTTCCTCAAATCACAGTAACAAATATCCTCAGTCCTAATAAGCACACCTGAGATCTGAAAATGATGTACTTATTATATATCATTGCATTTACTCTATAAATATTTAACCAACCTAGAAAAATAATAATCTCGAAGATGGACAGAGTAGAAGTGGGGGACTTAAAGAAGTATGACAGAAGGGAGCAAGCATCTGGACATACATATTCAGGTGGCCAGTGAGACCCTTGTGCGTATCTTCACTGTGCATTGCCACCAGACAGCAATATGGTTGACAGCATCTGTGTTACTGAGGCACTTGGCATATGACCCAGCATATCATAAACACTTAATAAATGCTCACTGGTGAATGTGTCAAATGTCTTCATCAATACTGCCGTAATAGTCATTATTTGCTTTAGAATTAATTTTCTTTCACCCACACAATCTCTTCTTCCTCTCTTGAGGACAAATTAGTAATCCCCATATTTCAACATGGATTGTTGTTGAAACATTATATGTACCTGGTAGCTATCTATGTCATTTGATCTCAGCATTAGTGCTAATTCAATTCTTTTCAGAACCAATCAATTTAGGTTGTATTTATTCAGTTACTTTGCTTTTGATGCAGACTCTTGCTAAAACTTTTGAAAGTTAAATACTTTCCATTGGTTTTTCATTTTTATATCAATCATTTGGTCTTTTGTGAGCATATGGTATGGTCCTGGCGCTGTGAAGGATATTACATAATCATGCACAAAAAAGTGAGGAATATCACAATATAGCTGTGCATATTTTGCAGAAAATATCAGATTATGTTACAGTTCAGACTCCTGCATAGGAAAGGCTATAAAAGGAGGTTGGGAATGAGGAAGTCAAAAGAAAAGAAGCATTGCCTAATGCATGGCAGGCTCAGGATACACTCTTGTCCAGTGTAAATATGCAAAGTGTGCAGATTATGAACCATGAGCCATGCTACCGCTCCCTCAGGTAAGTATATCAGAATCACATTCTATGTTTATCAAAAGTTGGAATGGTTTTGAAAAGGTTGAGAAAGATCAGCTTAACTTATGTCATTATTTCCTCTCCATGGAAAACTAGTGTCACGGATGCTGCATTGTGCTGCCAAGATCCTGTCTTCGGCAATGACAGATTTACTCCTCAGCTACTGAGACAGCACTCAGCTGTCAGCCTTTTTCCAGAGTTGCCTCCATCGAAAGAGTTCCCTCACCCAAGGTCATGGAACTTCAAGGGCATCCTGCAACCAATAGCAACTCTGGGTTCTGAAGGTCCAAACACTAGCCCTAGTATACCGATGGGTACCATGTCACAGTTGTAGAGCCTTCTGTCCAGTGGACCAAGGCTTTGTTGTGACTTCACCACCTCTCTCTATCCTATCCTGTTTCCTTCCTTCACTATTGGTGTGGATCCCAAAGAATTTCTAATAAACTTTCTGCAGGTAATCAGAGTTTGCTTCCTAGGAACCCAACATGTGACAACTAAAAAGAAATAGATCTTAATAATATTTTATTCCTCCTTTAAATATGATGCCATCTCCCCCCCACCCAAAAAAAAGTCTTACTTTTTCAGTCCACATGATTTTGATAAAAATTATTAAACTAAAACAAAACTCTGACCTACCAAAGTGAACAAAGGTACTGAACAAGATGAAGCATGAAGGGATGTGGAATGCTTAGTTCTGTGTAACATGACATCCATTTCTAGCTTAGATTTCTATTTGGAATTTTTTTCTGCCAGAAAATACACACAGAGCATCCCTTCCTTCTGTCAGAGAGAATAATGGGGAAAGCCAGTTGGTAATGATCCAGGGCAGAGCTAGGTACTATAGTGAAAAGAAGAACTGAGAGGGAAGTTTCCTAACAGAAAGTATTTTGGAAATAATCCCCTTTAAAATATTAAAGACTCTACACTTAAAGTGACCTCTGAATAATAATCACTTCAACATAGTCCAAGAATTTCCTATTAATGTAATAATAACCTTCATGCAAAGGAGCAGATCAGGTTAAAACAAGAGCAGCATGAACAAAATCAAAATCAAAGACACACCAGTTTGGAAGAGAAATCCTACTAGACCAAAGGCAGGTGATTCTGCAGGTCCATAAAACTAAATATTTCAATTGTTCTTCAGCTAATCAGAACTAGCAATTTATGTCAAATCCTGTTCTATAGTATTTATGATTGCTGCATATAATTACACTTCAGTTAAAGTATAGTTTTGGCCATTTCTGAAGAGCATTTGTTATAAGGTCTCAAGCTAGCAAATCCTTCCTGAAAATAATTTAGAGAGAGATTGGAACCAAGTGGATCCTTGAATGACTAGTAAAGTCAGGCTTCTACTGCCAAGAATTGTCAGATGGACATCAGAACCAATCGGGTTTACGCTTGGTTATGCTACCTCTTACTTAAATATCTTAAAATTATTTAAGTATAGATTCTATTAATCTGCCTGATACAATAGCTAAATTGCTCTTGTTCAAATTCCCAAAGGAAACCTCCATGTTTCATGATTGCCAGCGTAGAAATCAGGCACCAAAAACCCTAGGGAGATAAGAGATGGCACAATGCCAAAGAAAATGCAGTCTTTGGATGCTGCCAGGCAAGGTTAAAATCCTGGCATTTCTACTTACAAGTTACGTGACCTTCACTGTTTCTGTTAACCTCTGTGAATCTCATTTTCCTCTTTATAAATCTATATAACATATTCACCACAGAATTTTTCCAAGTACTAAAGTCATGTGTATTGAGTACTCAAATGGGCCTATTCTCTTCCTAATGGAGTCTCTCACTTACACCCTTTATGTTCTAAAGCTTATGCGAGTTTTCTTGGATATTTTTAACTGGTGTAAAGATTGGCCCTGGTAGCCATTAAGAAATAAACTCAGCCCTGGCTGGTAGCACAGTGGATAAGGCGCCAGCCTGCGAACCCAAAGGTCGCTGGTTCGATTCCCCAGCCAGGGCGCATAACCAGGTTGCAAACCAGGTCTCCAGCCAGGTCCGTAGCTGGAGGCAGGTGAAAGAAAATCATACATTGATGTCTCTCTCCCTCTCTGCCTCTCTCCCTTCCCCTCTCTCTGAAAATAATAAATAAAATATTAAAAAAAAAAAAAAGAAATAAACTCACTAGAGAAAAATAATAATTTTAAGAACACTGGGGGAGACATGGAAAAGTATTTTGAGGGCCTTCTCCTCAAGAGTGGCAACTAGGTCTTACTTTTATCTTGGTTTTTCAAGGCCAGATCCAGAAACTGGAACATAGCACAAAACACTTTTACCAAGTTTGGGGGTTGTTTATAATGAAAGAACACATAGGATGAAGATGAGCTTTTGGAGATGTTTCAAATCCTAGTCCCCCTACTTTATTGCCCCATGAATTTAGGCAAGCTAGTTCGAATCTCCAATCTTCAATTTTCCCTTCCTAGCAGGGTTGTTACCAAGAGTAAAGAGGTTCTATTTAAGCACCTTGCATGACATTCAGCAAATAGTAAACAACAGTGGCAGTAATGACGATGCTGGCACAAAAATAAAAAGGCACACTAAACCTCAATGTAGATTGCTTCATTGGCCTTCCTGGTTTTCATAACTGTCATAAAACATTGCTTAAAATCTTTTGTCATATGTAAATGTTGAGGCCATAGTTTAAATTTAGCATGGAGCCATACCTGTTATTTAAAAAGCTAAGAAATTTGACTCGTGGATTTTATTAAAAGGATTCTATGGATTGGACATTGGCTACCAGGAAGCCCAGCTGGGCTAGAAACTGGCCTCCAGGGAAGCTGAATAATGTGTATTAACAATTATAATTGGCATAGGAGATATTTTAATATTAGGATTTTATCTTCATATTTTCAAAAACTTTCATAGTCTTAATGATTCAAAGCCGTCTAGAATCAGTCACAAAATATTTTTAATGTTTATCATGTAAAAGGTATTTTAGAAAATTTGGTGGAAGGTAAAAGAGAGTATAGGGAGATAAAGATTGATGAAAGGAGACTTAACTTAGGTGACGAACACACAGTGCAATATACAGAAGATGTATTAGAAAACTGGATGCCTGAAACCCATATCATTTTATTAACCAATGTCACCCGAATAAATTCAATAAAAAAGCATCTCAGTATTAATGTAATCTAATGTGGGTAGTATGGACATTTTAATGATGCTAATTCTTCCTGTCAATGAACACTATATGTGCTTCCACTTAGTTGTATCTTCCTCAATTTCTTTCTTCAGTGTCTTACAATTTTCCAAGTATAGGCATTTTACATCTTGGGTTCAGTTTCTTCCTAGGTACTTAATTATTTTTGAAGCAATTATGAATGGGGTTGTTTTCTTAATTTCCCTTTCTGTTACTTCATTGTTGGCATATAAAAATGAAACTGCTTTCTGGATATTAATTTTGTATCCTGCTACTTTGCTGAGTTCATTTACCAGTTCTAGTAGTTTCTTGATGGAACTTTCAGGATTCTTTATATACGCTATCATGCCATCTGTAAACAAAGACAGTTCACTCCTTCCTTCCCAATTTGGATGTTTTTCATTTCTTCTCCTTGTCTGATTGCTGTGACTAGGCCTTCCAGTACTATGTTGAATAAGGGAGATGAAAACAGATATCCATCTTGTTTCTGATCTTAAGTGGAACACTTGTAGTTTTTGCCCATTGAGTATGATGTTGCCTGTGGGTTTGTCATACATGGCCTTTATTATGTTTAGGTATGTTCCTTCTATTCCCACTTTGCTGAGAGTTTTGATCACAGATGGGTGCTGAATTTTATCAAAAGTTTTTTTCTGTATCTATTGATATGATCATGTGACTTTTATCTTTCATTTTGTTTATGTGGGGAATCACATTTATTGATCTGCAAATGTTGTACCAACCTTGTATTCCCAGAATAAATCCTGCTTGATAATGGTGGATAATCTTTTTGATGCACTACTATATTCAGTTTGCTAATATTTTGTTAAAGATTTTAACATCTATGTTCATCAGGGATATTGGCCTACAGTTTCCTTTCTTTGTAATGTCTTTATCTGCTTTTGAAATTAAGATATTGATAGCCTCATAAAATAAGTTTGGAGCCATTCCCTCCTCTTGATTTTATGAATTAATTTGAGAAGGTGTGTTAGTTCTTCTTGGAATGTTTGGTAAAATTCACCTGTGAAGCCTTCTGGTCCAGGGCAATTTGTTTGTTGGGAGTTTTTTCATTATTGCTTCAGTTTCATTAGGTATCATCTGTCTATTCAGATTCTATCATTTTTTTCTGATTTATTTTTGGAAGATTATATGTATCTAGGAATTTTTCCACTTCATATAGGCTATCCAGTTTGTTGGTATGTAATTTATTCATAATATTTTCTTACAATCCTTTGTGTTCCTTTGGTGTCAATTGTTATTTACCCTCTTTCTTTCTTTTTTTTTTTTTTTTTTTTTTTTGATGAGCCTGGTTAAAGTTTGACAATCTTGTTTACCTTTTCAAAGTCTGGTTAAAGTTTGTCAGTCTTGTTTATCCTTTCAAAGAACCAGCTCTTGGATTCATTGATCTTTTGTATCACTTTTTAGACTCTTACTTCATTTACTTCTGCACTGATATTATTTCCTTCCTACTACTCAATTTGGGCTTTGTTTTTTAAATTCCTTTAAGTGTGACGTTAGATCATTTATTTGAGCTTTTTCTTGTTTTCTGAGATAGGCCTGTAATGCTATGAATTTCCCTCTTAGGATTGCTTTCCTAGTGTCCCACAGATTTTGGATTATCATGTCCTCATTTTAATTTGCTTCAAGATATCTTTTGATTTTTTTCCTTGATCTCATTGTTAACCCATTCATTGTTTAATAATATGTTATTTAGCTTCCATGTCTTTGCTTGTCTTTCAGTGTTCTTCTTGTGATTGATTTCTAGTTTCAAAGCATTGTGGTCAGAGGAGATGCTAGATCTGATTTAATTCTTCTTAAATTTATAGAGACTCATTTTGTGTCCTAACATGTGGTCAATCCTAGAAAACATTCCGTGTGCACTTGAAAAGTATGTATATTCTGCTGATTTGGTGTGAAACGCTCTGTAGACATCAATTAAATCCATTTGATCAAGTGTGTCATTTAATGTTGCTGGTTTCATGTTGATTTTCTGCCTGAAAGGTCTATCCATTGAAGTCAGTGGGGTGTTGAAATCCCCAATTATAATTGTAATAGTCAATCTCTTCTTTTATGTCCATCAAGATTTGCTTTACATATATAGGTGCTCCTATGGTGCATAAATGTTTACTAGGGTTATATACTCTTTTTGGATTGTTCCCTTTACCATTATATAGTGTCCTTCTTTGTCTCTTACTATAACCTTAATTTTAAAGTCTATTTGTCAAATATAAGTACTGCTACTCCAGCATATTTTTCCACTTTCATGAAATACCTTTTTTCAACCCTTTACTTTTAGTCCATGTGTATCTTTCAATCTGAGATGGTTCTCTTGGAGGCAGTGCATATATAGTTCTTATTTTCTTATCCATTCAGCTACCCTCTATATTTTGGTCAGAGCATTTAAGCCATTTATATTTATGTGATTATAGATAGATAAGTATTTAGTGCTATTTTATCATTAGACTGTGTTCCTCTGTGTTTTTTACTTTGTCTTTTTCTTCTTCTTAAAGCAAGCCCTTTAACATTCGTTGCAGTATTGGTTTGATGTTAACAAACTCCTTTAGCTTCTTCTTATCTGGGAAGCTCCTTATTTTTCTCAATTTTAAATGAGAGCCTTGCTGGGTTGTAAAGTAGGTAAAGTAGACTTGGTTGTAGGTCCTTGCTTTTCATCACCTTGAACATTTCATGCCACTACCTTCTGGCCTAAAATGTTTTTGTTGAGTAATCAAGTGACAGTCTAATTGGTACTCCCTTGTAGGTAATTACCTGCTTTTCTCTTGTGGCTTTTACGGTTCTCGCCTTGTAATTTAAATTATGATTTGTCTCAATGCAGGCCTCTGGGTCCAACTTGTTTGGGACTCTGAGCTTCCTGGACTTTTCTTCAATAGGTTCCCAATCCCTCGATGGCTTTCTTCTTCTTCTGGTATTCCCATGATGCAGATGCTGTCATACTTCATGTCATCCAAAATGTTTCTTAAGTGCTCAATTTTTAAATTCTCTTTCTTCTTTTGCTGCTCTGTCTGGGTATTCTATTCTACCTTGCCTTCCAAAACACTGATTCTATCCTCTGCTTCATCTCACCTATTTATTCCTTCCAGAGTATTATTTACTTCAGATATTGGATTCTTTATTTCTGACTAGTCCTTTTACATGGTTTCTGTGTTTGCTTTCATGCTACTAAGTATCCCTATAATCATTACTCTAAACTCTAGCTGATAAATTGCTTGCCTCCATTTCATCTAGTTCTTTCGGAAAATTCCCGTGTTCTTTCATTTGGGGTCTGGTTTGTTTGTTTTTGTTTTTTGTCTTCCCATTTTGGCTGTTTTGTATTTACTGCCTTCATACGTAATCAGCAGCCTGGCTTAAGTGCCTCAGAGCTCGGAGCGGGATGGCGTATTTCCTACGTGTGGGATATTGCTTTGCCCTGAGGCTGATGCCACTTGGAAAGGCCTGCTCTGCCCCATACGAATGGCTCCTGCTGTAGGGGGAATGACTCAGCACAGGAATCCTGGTGGCTGTTCCTTCCACTCACTCCCCAGAGCCACCAACCCCAGTTTCTCCTCAAGTGTCTCCAGTCAATTCTGCTCTTCCTCTGGCCCTTTAAGAGGCTGTGTCTCCATCCATCACTCCCTAGCAGAAAGAAACCCTGTGGCTTTTCATAACTGGATGTCATTTGGGTTCCTTTCCAGCTCTGGCGCTGTAGGGAGGAAGCCCAGCTGATAGCCCAGACCCCACGCTTTTCAGGTGGGAGCCCCTGGCTGCTGAAATTTCCTCTGGTGCTTCTGCTGTCACCCATGGGGGCTCAGCCAGCCCTCTCCCATCTCCTCCACACTCCCTATCAGTCACACTGTGGTGAAGTGGTTTCTTCTGTCTGTCTGTGGTTCTAAGGCTTCTCTCCAGCTAGTGTTAAGCTGGTTATTCTAGATGATCTCTCTACAATTTTCTTGTAATTCCAGATTGGTCCTGGGAGGAGATTAGTGTAGCTTCTACGTACTCCTCCACAACCTTGGATCCCCAAAATATGTAACTTTTAAAATAAGGAAGTACTATACGATAAAACTCATATTTTGTTCAGGTAAGTAATTATCACATAGTTTCATGGTAGTCAAGCCAATTATTTGCCTTTACTACTTTGTATTTCAAATTTATTGATTCATGATATAGATCACCCTCTTCTGATATACTCTCAACTCTCAACTAAAAGTGTGCTTTCCAAAACAAATAAGCCACTTTATGGAAGAGCCGTGGCCTCAGTTTTAACGCTGAATAGACATTCCTCACTACCTGCCACATTTCTGGACCTTTTCTCCTTATCTTACAAGCCAAGTGTAATCTCTACCTCTGGAGGAAGAGGTGAAAACAGAGGACAACTGGATGCAGTGGTAGCATTTATCACATCACAAATCTGAAAAAGTTATTTAGAGATACAAAGGTATTTAAATCACATATTCCATGAATCCTTTCAACCAATGTCAATAATCAAGCACACTTTTGCAGGGAAGCTATAAACTACTTTTTATAATGCAAACCGCTTCACTACTTCTCCTCTTCACACCCTGGAGTAGCATGGACACAGGTGAGCAAAATCAAATCACTAAATAAGAGATAAAATCAGAACATTCCCCCATTATTAAAATTTTAAAAGTCATGTTTCATCTTCATTTTATTATGCAATACTATATAACCATACAAGGTTTGGAAAACTGGCTTTTTTTCTTTAAAGTATTTGCAGTCACTTATGGGATTTCCTTCCAGGCCTTTCATATTTTGGGGGCGGGGGGAGGGTATTGGTTTATTTTTAAAGAACTTAATAAAACTTTTATTTAATAAGAAAAATCAAAACTTAGTTCTTACTCTATGCTTTTGTTTTTATAAAAAGAACCTATAGTAAATTGGCAAATTATAACCTATTTTAAACCATTTCAATAGTTTAAGATGATTTTAAATTACTAAGGATTGTTTGATTACTTATTTACCTCTTTCTTAATTAGATAATCCTAATAGCTATTCTATTAAATTCTCCTTTCCCATTCAAATAAATTTTAAACATTCCAAAAAGACATTTATATGTTTGGTCATTGACTCTCTGAATTATAGTCAAAATATTACCAAGATAGAAACGAAATATGTCTATGACCTCTTTGTAATAACAGTGGCTGAAATGTCTCAACTGAAACACAAATGTAATTTATACAATGCCTACTTCCACAGAAGATTCAAAGCATATATCACACTGAATACAGATTTAAGCCATATTTAAGCAATAAATAGACAAATAACCTAATTTATTACTCATGTTAACACTCTGTAAGGAATTCATTCTCTTTACTGATGCGCAAATTTGATCATTTCACTATCATGAGGTCAATTAATAAGTCAAATTATTCTTCCACCAAAATTCATTATACTAAAGTCAGGGGAACCATGTCAGAAAGTTACTCATTCACTAGTCCAACTGTCATTTAGGAAAAATGGCTTTGAGAAATAACAGTGTTTCTGGATTCCCCCATCTCCAGTAACATGGATTATCAGTGATTAGACTGTACATAACTAAATATGAAAGACAAAAATAAAATTACATCCAAATTACAGCTCACAGATATCAAATGTTAGGTAAGAGGATCAATATTTTCATTAGAAATTTGGAAGACTGACATCACACAACAATGACTAACAGGACAAAGTCCCAAAGAATGATTGGCCCTTAAACGGCCCACATTTGCAGGTCTCAGAATTAGGCACATTTACCGTTATCTCCCCCTCCCTTTCTGTTATTGTACATAACCCTTTCTTTAGCAAGTGATTTTAACATCTGTTTAAGTCTTTACCAGCAATAGGCATCTCACACTGCCTTATAATACAATTCATTTCATTTCAGAATTCTAACTTGTTTCCCCTTCCCTGCTACGAATTAGAGAAATTGATGACCTGCAACTGCCATTAATTATGTCCTATTTTTGACTTCTACTTAACCTCTAAAAACACCTGGAACAAGACTATTGTGTCTGTCACAGAACAGTACCTCTGATAATGAGGATGACTGTTCTTTCTTCTTTGCCTTTATGAGTCCAATAACGTTTCCCTACAAGGAACAGAAACCTGTTGCTTCTACTGGCCCAACATTCCTTCTGCCTTCCTCTGGCTGGATGACCCCCTTCTTAACTTGGGGAATCTCATTCCATGTGGGTCAGGAGTGGTAGACCCTGCCTCTTCTCTTGCCAGGCCCAGCAGCACAAGTCAGTAAATGCCCCCTTTTTTCTTTCTTTCTTTCTTCCTTTTTTTTTGCTACATAATTTACACAGAGTATCTCACTTTTACTAAAAGGATAACGAAATAAACTCTAAAAGAATGTCTGTGTCCCAAGCACTATCTCATTTAATTATCAGTTGATCATCCTTTTTTTATTTTCGAGATTTTTTTAAAAGATTTTATTCATTATTTTTAGAGAGAAGCTAGGAGGAAGGAAGAAAGGAAGAGAAACATCAATGTATGCCTTTCACCTGCCTCCAGCAATGGACCTGGCTAGAGACCTGGCTTGCAACCTGGTTATGTGCCCTGGCTGGGAATCAAACCAGTGACCTTTGGGTCCGCAGGCCAGTGACTACCCACTAAGCCACATCAGCCAGGGCTAGTTAATCATCCTTAAAAGTAAAATGATTATAATCTCTACTTGATAGATAAAGAAATGGAGCCCTGGCCGATGGCACAGTGGATAAGGAGCCAGCCTGCAAACCAAAGGTTGCTGGTTCAATTCCTAGTCAGGGCACATAACCAGGTTGCAAGCCAGGTCTCCAGCCAGGTCCTTAGCTGGAGGCAGGTGAAAGGCAACCATACATGGATGTCTCTCTCCCTCTCTGCCTCTCTCCCTTCCCCTCTCTCTGAAAATAATAAATAAAATCTTTAAAAAAGAAAAAAAATGGAAGCACAGGAAGTTAAACAATCTGCCCAGTAAGTGACAGGGTCAGGATCTGAACCAAAGACAACCCAGATTTAGAACTGCATTTTTCACTGCTGCGCAGAGCTGCCTCATCGCTATGCAGAGCTGCCTCCTCACTGCGCCCAGGGACACTGAATGCCGCTAGATCTAGACATAGTTCACACATAGCCTGAGTCCATGCCAGTACAGTGCCATTACATATTCCAACAGAATCCACTCCAAAACTTAGATTATTATTATAAAGAAAATTCTCAACAAATTCTTACAGGCTTCGCATTAAGAATGCTCTTTTCTGCAATTAAAGTAGTTATTTCAAGATCAAGGAAGAGTCCAGAACTGAAAGATTTTTCTCCCCAGATATCATGAGTGTACAGAGTGATTTAACAATTGAACAGATATTATATGCTAAGAATCAGAAAAAGCATCACATTTTAGTAAAAATCCAATGGATTTGGACACAATGTCATATGTTTGACTATTTTTTGAAAGTGGAAAAGAATGGAAAGAACATTAGTACAGAAGTACCATTTAGTGTCAAATCTCATATCGTTTATGTATTATTAATCAAAGACCTCTAAATTAGGTCAAAGTAACATCTAAAAATAGACTTCATAAATTTACATGAAACCCATGTAACAACTCTTATCATTCAAGTTAACACTATAGAAAAAATATATAGTTACAATTCTCATTATCTTAATTAATTTTGATTATTAAAATTCATTCTAATAGTAATTATGGTAATATTTAAATATAATTTTAATTACAGAGAAACATATACACATATGGATGGACATACACATGTACATCACTCCAGGCACTATGTATGAACAGATTTCTGGGAAGACTTGCCAATTCTTAATTAATTGAAGATTACTCATTTTGAGAATTATCCACTTCAAATTTCTTAGCTTGATTTTTTCTTTTTGATTATTAACCATCATTCTAATGTAGGCAATTGGTATGTTCTCAGAGAGTCCAAACTAATTTACATATAATTTCAGGTGGAGTTGTAATTATGCAGATATGAAACAGGGAAAATTGGTAATGCATGTGAATTCAAACTAATGTATAAACTGTTTTAGGATTGCTTTATATTTCTGTGACATTGTACCTCCTAACTGGCATAGATAATAGGTTGACTGTTACTTGAGTATGCAATATATTTAAATAACATTAACTCCTATCCTATTAATACACAATTTGCAATGATTCCACATAATATAGCTCTGGAGAAATTATCTGGCTTCATTGCTTATGTGAAAGTAAATAAGTAAAATATTATGAGGTAGAAAACAAAGCAAACAGACTCCAGGGATTTTTTTTCTAAGTAGAAACTAAGAACAGAGGTAATATAGATGAGAAAATAAAAGTAACAGAAAATACTCTTTCCAAATTCCATTAAAATAGCCAAGAAAATGTCCAAATTGAAAACAAAATTCTTAATAAGTTTGGAAACCAATTAACAGAAAGAAATTGATCTTCTAGAATCCAGTACACATCTCTACAAACTCAAATTGATGGACTGGATTACAAAATAGCATAAGTAGCAATCTGATCATTCATTGCATACCTAGGAGAAGAAACCAGCATTTGTTGAAATGCCTGCTCTGTTGATACTTTGAGCTGGAGGCCGTGCAGGTGCCCTGCCAGCAGCCTGCCCTCCAATCTCAGGTCTGCACCTGGAAGTTGCCAACAGAGAAGCAGACAGTGGCTGTTCTCAGGAAGTCCCGCCTGTTGGGTTGCCTTGGTATCAGACCTGACCAGACTTAGCTGCGCTCAAAGATGAGCAATAGGCAAAAATGTCAGTATGGCACCATGAAATAAAAGTTGTAGCACAGAAAGGAAAAGGAACAACTCTCCATAGTCTTGGCAGAGGATAGGCAGCCTCAAAAATAGGTTTTTTGGGTTTGTTTTGAGAAAATGTAAGGCGATGTTTTTTAAAAAGATTTACTTATTTATTTTTAGAGAGGGGAAAGGAACAGCAATATGTCATTGCCTCTCGCATGCCCCAAACTGGGGACCTGGCCCACAACCCAGGTACGTGCCCTGACTGGGAATGGAACAGCGACCCTGATATTCTCAGGCCAGCGCTCAATCCACCGAGCCATACCAGCCAGGGCAGAAGTTGTTAAGGTAATTTTAGAAAATATTTACTTGATGTTTTAAAATGAGATTTTGAGTCATGGGGATGCAAAGTACAGCATAGTGAATATAGTCTATAGTGTTGTAATAATGATGTACATGCCATGTGGGTAACTAGAATTATCAGGGGTCACTTCACAAATTATATAATTGTCTAACCACTAGGCTGCACACTTGAAACTCATATAAAATAATACTGAATGTCAACTGCAATTGAAAAATAGTTTTTAAATAAAATGTAAAAATAGAAGTATTTTAAAAGGATATAATATCCTTTAATTTTATTGTGTTGAATTACATTCATCCCATCCCCCTCAACTGCTCTCCCCTTTCCCACCCTTCTCTATCCCCACAGTCAAGCCCACGTGTTGTCCGTGTCCATGGGGCAGAACATCATTTCTTAAATAAGAATAGCCTGAGCTACGCGAATAGGCCAGGACAGGAACAGATTATAGCCAAATTTAAAATAGAGTAACAAATCAAAAAAAAAAAATCACATTGAATGGAAAAAAATGCAAAATTGGCAAGGGTAAAACTAAATTGGTGATACAGTGGACTCACCAAAACATAGAACAAAAATCAATCGAGAAAGCTGGAAAAAGTAAAATGCAAAAGTTAAAAGATATATGCAGAACAAGACATAGAATAGCCACCGCTGCCCACAGGGAAGAGAATGGGGCAGAGAAATCATCACAAATGAAGGGTACAACCACAACTAGTGGGAGAGGCAGAAGCTTGGAGGGTTTGTAAGATTAACCACAAAACAGGGGGAGAAATTGACAACACAGATATACACTGCTAAGTTGTAATATTATCTCAAAGATAAAGCAAGCTATAAACATGCAGGCTGGGAGAAGAAAAACAAAAATTCATGTTCAAAAGAATTCAAATTGGGATTTCCATAGATTTTTCTCCGGTAATGATATCTACTAAAGGACAGTGAAACCAGTTCTGCAAAAAAAAAAAAAATATTGCTCAATGCTGTAAACAATGAAATGAAGAAAAGACCACATTAAAAAGAAATGGATAATAGAATATGACTGAAGTAAGCTTGGCAATATTTTAATGATGTAACAAGTTATTTAGGCAAAGATGGAAATTGGTGAGTATAATTTTTATAATGAAGAAAAAGGGCAAATGAAAAATATTAATCTTGAAAGTCTAGTAATATATTTACTTTATTCTTTTATTAAAAAACAACATAGAACCCTGGCTGGTGTGGTTCAGTGGATTGAGTGCTGGCCTGTGAACCAAAGAGTCACCAACTGATTCCTAGTGAGGGCACATGCCTGGGTTACAGGCCAGGTCCCCAGTTGGGGGCACATGAGAAGCAACCATGCATTGATGTTTCTCTCTCTTTCTCCCTCCTTTCTCCTCTCTCTAAAAATAAACAAATAAAATCTTCTAAAAATAATGTAAAAAAAATAATACAGAAATATTATATAGGAATATACATAATAAATATACATCATACTCGCTGTGTAACTGTTACATAAACATTAAGTAGAATACATAAAAATAAGTAATCAAGAATAAAATAATACTTAAAGCTCTTTCTTTTCTATGTTAACTAATGAAAACATGAGGTTTTATTGAAGGACAGCACTTCTTAAACAAGAACTATTCATTAGGGTGCCATGTAGTTATGGGCCTGCCCTGCTCATACTGGCTCAGAAGACCCAATTTAGACCTGTCCCTTTCCAACTCCATGTTCAGCTCTGTGATTAATGATACAAAACCATTAACCTGAAATCAAACATGATGGGAGAATTTACACCATGGAAATCAGCAAATGCTATAAACCAGGGGGTTTTTGATGAGTTTTCTGTGGAGCAACACACTGCTAAATGTATTTGAGGAAAAACAAATAAAGAAACACTCTAAATGTTTAAAATGAGAGAAATTTTAGCACATATAGTTTTGAATATCATGCCATCATTTTAAATCATAGGTACAGAGACCAGGTAGAAACTTAGAAAACTATGTATTATGTAAGATTAAATAAAAAGAGGATGATAATGTGTTCTTTAAATAATTCTGTATATAAATTACTATCACCCAAAGTCCTCAAATCTAAGACTAATGTGGGAAAAAATGGCAGAGATCTGGGAGGAGGGGAGCAGGGAACAGAGGTTACACATAGAACTGTTTTTATAATTCTTTTTAAAGAATAAATCCAGAGGACTATTTTTAAAGTCCTTCAAGCAACAGACAAAGCCTTTTCCTCTCAGATTCCAAGTTTGATTCTGTTTCTCCAATGACACAAAGTAATTAACTTGTTGAGAAGGTTTAAATGGAGGAAAGCAGAAGTGGCAGGAGAGAACTGGGAGCCCCAGTCCAAATCTCAATGAATTAGAACTGCACCATGCAGTATCCAACCTGCTGGCTTGATTCCATTTAGGCTTCCATTTCTCATGTTTGCATGAGGTAAGTGATTGATTAGCATGTTATCTCACTGACACACAGCACGTGGTTTTGCAAAGCACTTTTACATCTAATGGCTTTCTTGTGATCCCCACAACTCTATGTGACAGGGATTTTTTTTTTTAACAGCAATTTTAGAGATGAGAAAATGGAAATTCAGAAAGGTATGCAATTTTCAAGGTTACCCAGCTAGTTATCAGCAAAGACAGAGGTGCTTAAGTGTGATGATTAAATTGTTCCACTACACTGAGAATGGTTCCAATTTACCACAGAAGACGTTGCGTGGATACATGGATTGTATTTAAGGCACCTGAAGTTCTGGATTGAGAAGTGTTTACAAAGGCACTGTACTATTCTTATTTCTTGCTCTAAGGAATTGGGTAACAGAATTTTAAAAATTAGGTGAGAAAATTAAAAAAAAACAAACTTGTCATTTTATGTCGCTGTGTATTTTTTCCTTAGGTCATAGATCTGTGTGTTAAAGATACCGGTCACAATGAGGTTTCTTCTGAATTAATGAACTGTGATCTGGTCATGACAAACAGGGGAATATTTACTAGGCTACAAGTAAGTCTTGCTTCACTAGGCGAGACAGACAAGTAAATGTGACAAGGACACTGTGTTTTCAAAAACTGCATCTGTTCGCAGTTCTGCTGGTGAGAGCTTCTTAATATGTTTACTACAGAAGGAGAAAGCCAAGTTCTGGAACTCTGTTCACAATTTGCTTAAACCCGGAGACAAGTTAACAGAATTTTCTCTGGTCAGTTTCAACAAATGTTCATAAACAACTCTCAGAGAGGCCAATAGTAGTTAGATTTCAAATATTTGGGGAAATCACATAAGTCACGGTGAAAATAAGAGTGGTAATGAATTGTGAAGATCAGTTATTGCTCCTTCTAAAATCATAGAGTCTGTGAAACTGGAAAAGCCACTAAATTACATATCACTTGGCCCAAATCTCTAATTTTACAAATGAGAGTGACTTGCCCAAGGTCCCACATTCGATCCTTGCTTAGTGAGGACCCAGGTGTCTAGACTGAGGGGCAGTGCTCTGCCCGCCGCACCTGGTTACCAGCGGGGGCATAAACAGGCAGCCAGGACACCCTTGTGCCTTGGCCTACATGGTGCTTTTAAAATTAATTGTCTGCCAAAATGTAAAGATGGGCACATTTCACAGAGTTTTCAACTTCCAGCCTTCCTGGGCCAGGGGACGTGGCGGCAGCAAGCCCGCGCGCACGTTCCCTCTAGGCCGCTAACTTCAGCTGGAAATGGGGTGGCCCCTGCTCCTGGCTCCCTGAGGTTCCCACATGGTCAGCTTTGCCCTCTGACCCTCACCTGCTGTCCCGTTAGTGGTCCCTGCTGCCATGCAAGACGGTTGGAAAATACAAATTTTTAAAAAGAGTTGATTTTACGGAAAGATACTACATTGCCAACCTATCAACTTTTCCATTCTGTCACAAAGACGAGAAATACGCGTTCTAACCTAACAGTGATTATACGCGCAAAAACTAGTTGGGGAAGAAGAGGGGCCACTACGTATAGGCCCCCCTATCAGCAGGGCTCACGCTCCAAGACCCACAGCCGGTGCCTGAGACCAGACAGGGCACCCAACCCTGTACACACCATGGTTTTCCCGCACGTACGTCCCTCTGATAAAGCTCTAGCAATCAGGCACAGTACGAGATCAACAACACCTAATACTCAAAACAGAACTGTAAGTTGGGCGAATACAGCCTCTCTCAGGACATCTTACAGCGCGGTACTCACCCTCCTGGCGCCAGGTGCAGGGACACGCGCCTGCGTGACGGGATGATGTAGCCAAGGACGTCACGTGGTCACGTGGCGCTGCACTCCCGAGGCGGCTGTGCCCATTGGTTGGGAAGATCATCTGCCTCAGTGGATCGGTTTGTAAAGCCGTGACTTTGGCAGAGTAACATCACTGCTTTTGCTTGGACTAAGTAAGGCGGGCTTGAACTCAGGCACTAGCGACCACAGCAGTTCTGCTGGCCCTGTCATCGTGGTGTGATGGGCGGGTGGCCAAGAGTGCGGGCAGCGTGGAGACGCGACACGGGGCAAAGGGACGAGCTGCATCTGCACTGGGGGCGGGGCCAGGCCTCGCAAGGTTTCATCAAGCTGCTTGGATGGGAGCGCGAGTCAAACTTATAAATGATTTCTTCCTGAGGTTTTTTTAATTAGTATTTTGTTGACCCGCAGTTGACCGCAGGGAGCTGAA
The DNA here is from genome assembly GCA_004026585.1 of Noctilio leporinus. Classification (NCBI taxonomy): domain Eukaryota; kingdom Metazoa; phylum Chordata; class Mammalia; order Chiroptera; family Noctilionidae; genus Noctilio; species Noctilio leporinus. Next base: position 391,558 of record PVIW01000628.1, read on the forward strand.
ACTGCAGAGAGCAAAATGGGACAACCGCACCGCAACAGCCTGTTGCTTGGAAGCCTTCGTTGTGTGATTTTGGGTGAGGCCGAATGCATGTAAACAGTGAACATGTTCATAACATATTAATCGTTTGGGAGGCTTTTGTCACTGATGAGTCTGTTTCCCTTTAAATAATTTTAGTAATTGCCTGAATTCGATTGTTTTGCCTTGTTTAGGTAGTGAGCTGTGTGTATAAATAAAAATCAATATTCTCTAAGTAAACAGGCGTTTCTTTTATGATTGCCGATCCAGCTTCCATTTCCCTAAGTTATTTCATTACAGTTGGGTTCCTATTTTTGCTGGCAATCACCTTATTCTATTTTATTTAAGAACGCAAAATCAAAGATTATCCGTCTTTACAGCTGCTGCAGGAAACTATTTATTTCTCTACATGCCATCAGAAAATAAACACACCTCACCCACTCTTAAATTCTGTTCCCACAAAGCACAAACACATACCACTCCATGACAGACTCATTAGATTCATAACTTGAGTTTTAATTCAAAAGTTGGTGTTCACAAAAGAAGAAATAAGCCATTTATGTTAGAAACTGGGAATCCTGATTTTAGGGTAGCTTTACTTTTAAATGAAATGAGTTCTTTTTCTTAGGAAAATTATTTTCTAAGTCAATAATGTACAGAGAAATATGCTTTTCTAAAATATTTTTAGATCAGTGTTCTCAGTCCTGTCTAATGCATAGAAAGTATTAAAATGTACAATGCTTAGCTCAACATCAATGCTGCAGACTTGACCACAAGCTTCCTTATGTGCCTGAGATGTGCAAAATGTTATGCTAGAACCATCTGAAGAAACTCACCGAAACATTACTCATGCTATTCTTTACATCACAATGTTATTCAAAATAACTGGCATGTTTATACAAATAGCTACTTACATACACATTTAGTTAACATGTATTTTTTTAAATGCTGGTATGTGCGAGGCACCTGTATTGGTCTCCCAGGATACAGCATAAACAAGATGGACAGGCAGGTTCTTATCTGTACTGAAAGCTTAGTCTAGTCCCTAGGCAAGTCTTTTCTTCCTCATTCCTATCTTTGCAGTCAGTCAGTGCTCAGTTCTCTCCACTTGCCCACCCATCACAATCATCCCTGCCTGTCACTTGCCTTCCACACCTGTCCACACATCTTCCCTGTCATAGTAGATCAGGAAGAAAACTGTTGGTGCCCCTAATAATGACCCCTCTCCTTTAACCCCCTAGTCTTGATAAACCTTTGGTAAAAATATACGTACACATACACATATACACTGTTTGGTAGTTGGATCCTTGTCCTACTCTTGCTATGAAACATTTCTAGGAGATCATTAAAAAATATATGGAAACACATATTGCCCTCCAGTGTACACGAATCTCCTAATGCCTCTTTGAGTCAAATGAGTTTCTCTAACATCTTTTTTCCCTTTCTCTTTTCAAATGTGGGAAATGAATCTCCATATCTCCTGACATAAAATATGTCAGGCCCAACCTTTCTGTGGAGTGCCTACAGAGGACTGATTATGGATAGGATGTTTTACATCTGACAGACACCTAAGGACAAAATATAGGGCATAGAAGGTAAGCACTGGTTAGGAAACATCGTGCTTGCTGTGAAGATTCTCTCTATAGAAAACATACATCTGTTGTATAATTATTATTTTATTATATAATTAAATCTGTATTATTGTTCATTTTGAAAGCATGGTAGGGACAAAATACGGTGCTCCTTTCCCATTTCCTCCAGCAGTCATCCACAGAATGTAAATAATGGGAGAGTACATCGGGTACTTATAACCTGGTAGATAATTCAATAATTTTTGGCTAAGTAAAAAGCTGATGCTTTCATTGAACAGTAAATCAGAAAGAATTATGTATCCCCAGGTACCTTACAAGGTACAAGAAGCTGATGACAGCCAGGCAAGCCATGATTATCTAAAATTCAAGGGAATACCAGGATTCTTTGATTTGTTTCTCTCTGTGTAAGTATTTAAAGAGTCTATATTAGGAAGCATGTCTTACTCATTTTTGTATCTCTCACACTCAATAACTGTTGAATTTAAATGTCAGAAGCAAGTCTTTAGTTCATTGAAATTTAGCTCAAAGACAGATACTGTCAAGCTAAGCAAAAATTAGAAGTTGTTTTTTCCAAAAATCCTATGGTACTCTCCATGCTTTATATATACAATTACAGGTAATGTTATTTCATGAACTAGTCATATGGTATACATGGATCCCAAATCTGGCTGTACAACAGAATTGCCTGAGGTAGAGGGATGGTAAAAATTCAAGTCCCAGAATACCACCCCCAGCATGTTTAGGAACACCCCCCTCTGGTACTAAGTGCACATATTTGGTGATCTCTGGAAGGGACAAAAGAGTCCTGGACTGAAAACTGGGTTCTGAAATCTGCTGCATCACGAAGTGATCATACTTGACCTTGAGCACCAACTACTCAGTCTGTCTGCCCTCTATTTCTCCTACAAGCATTCATGGAAAACAAACTATTATCCTATCTGGCTTTCAAGTCCTTGTCTATAAAATTAAGCCATAGGAACCAATTATCTTAAATCCCTTCAGCCTCTAATTCTACCATATAATTTACACTAAAATCATGACTCTTGCGTTTGTCATATATGGCCTTATATATAGTAATCCTGTTACCTATTTTAAAGCCCCTATTGAATTAATTTCAGAGATATATATTGAAAAATATGTTGTAACCAAACATAGCAAAAAGATCCAAGCATTGGACACATGTTGGAGAAAACCAAACCTTGCTTCCTGTCTTCTAAATTTTTAATAACTATTTTTGAGTAAATGAATGAAAGACTAAATGGGTGAATAGAAATTGCTTACTTGTTAAGCTTCAATTTTCTCAGATGAAACAGCCATGTACAAAAATTACATGTTAAACCAGGGATATAAAATAGGTTTTATCTTGAAGCTATCTGTGAATAATTGAGAGCTGTGTTGAGAACTATGCTAGTAAATCCAGGAGAAAAATATACTACAGTTAATTAACAGTGCCTAGACATGTATTTTCATCCCTATTATAAAACATAAACCCTTTGGTGTATCCATTCAAAAAATATCTATTGCAAGACTTTTGAGTGTCAGGCACTGTTCAAGGCTTTAGAAATACAACAGTGTACAGTTAGCAGGTGAGACTAACCCTATGTAAAAAGTTGCATAAAGGAGATCATTTCCAATAGTCATTAACAACATAAAGTACGCAAAACGAAGCAATAGGATAACAAAGAAGGGTGGCAGATTTGGTAGAGAAAGCTTTCCTGAGGAAATGACACCTGAACTAAATGATGCCTAAGTGAAAAGAAGGCGGAAGCCGCTAATACTGGAGGTGAGGGAGGTGGATTCCAGCCCCAGGATACGCCAAGCCTCCAGGAGGGGGCGCTTAAGGATGGCTAGATGGCCCATGGGGGAAGCGTGGAGAAAGCTGACCCAGGTGATCCTAGGTGATACCAGAACAGACTCGCCCTTTACGTTTTCAGGGCTCTCCAGGCTCTCAGAAGTAACCGCTGTAGGTGAAGCTGGGTATCAATAGATTTTAAAGCTCCCCAAGTGATTATAATGTACAATCAGAAGTGAAAACCGTTGCTCTATGCAAAAAGTGAAGACTTAAAAGATAGCTGAGCTTATGACAAGCAAAATAGTGGAAAGTTTCGGTATTAAAAAAAAAAAATCTCAAATCCTCATCTCCCTTCCTAAAACAAATAAAGATCCTTTTCTCACCACCTCAGAGTGGTGACTCTGAGAAACAATCCTTACTTTATAAAGGTAAATTTCTTTCAACTACCATTTGCCATCTGTGTGGAAAGAGTTGTAATAGATGCTATAAGAATCACAAAAATGATAAAAATTGGATCCTACCCTCAAGAATATTACAACCAGGACTGTAAATGTCTACTTGCAGCCTCGAGAGCTAATGGACTGACTTGAACCCCACCCGGTGCAGCCACTAGTTTCTCCCTGGTGTTGTCCCATTTTATGTTTCATCCTTTTAGAGGATAGAAGCCATTACTTTCTATAAACCAACATTACATAAAGGTGCTTAGGAAATGATAGTGATGATGATTAAAAATGACCAGAATGGACCTTCAGGAAATATATGCTGTATCATAGCCAGAACCAATTAAAAATTATGAAATAGGGATACCCTTGATGTCCTCCAACTGGCTTGTGCAGGATTGGCCCTTTCCTCCCAGCCACTCTGCCATGCACTCTGCCACTCTAAATGGTTACCTGATAACCCTTAGATAATCACTGAAAATAATTTTAAGTGCTGCACTTTTCAAAGGTATTGCCTTTTAATGGAAGCTTATTCAGCACTCAGAAATTTTCAGACATATAAAATCTTCTTTTGGTCCTTCAATAAATAAATTTTGTGATACCTCTTAAAGGCATCATTTTTACAAAAGGAGGAAAGGTCATGCCCAACAGAAGCGAACCAAAGTAGAATACACCATATCACATCACCACTTTATTAGCCTATATGTATATACATATGAATTTTATTGAGTTCTGATTATATGCCAAACATTATCTCAGTTAATCCCATGAGAAGTTAGTACAATTAAAATCTCCCATCTATGGACATGAGAAGTGAGACTTAGAGAGAAGAAAGACTTTCTTCCCTGAGTCCAGTTAAAATCTCCCTTGTAGAAATATTGGTGTGTTTGTTTCCTTTTTAAAGGATTTTTCTGAACACAAAGAGGGTTTATCTTTTTATCATCATCTCTAGGAATGGCAAATTTGAAGGTTTTTACAAAAAGTATCAGGTATTCTTTAAAACAAATCAATATATAAGCCATCCTAATGCCCTGACAATATCTCCCTCTGTCTGTTTTTCTACAGCCAAGAGGAGCAAGAGCATAAAGAGAGCTGAAAAAATAAGACCCAGGAGCATTTCTTTTAGTGTTTTCTGAACTGGTGATGATCTAGGCTAAGCGTCCTCCTGGTGTACCAGGACAGGTATTGACTATAATTCTATCCAACACATATTGAATCCAATATGACTCAAAGACTTGATTTTTTTTTAATATTTTATTCATTATTTTTAGAGAGAGGGAAAGGAAAGGAGGCAGAGAGGGAGAGAAACATCAATGTATGGTTGCCTTTCATCTGCCTCCAGCCACGGACCTGGCTGGAGACCTGGCTTGCAACCTCGTTATATGCCCTGACTGGGAATCAATCCAGTGACCTTTGGGGTTCACAGGCCGGCACCTTTCCACTGAGCCAGAGCTAAAGCTGTATCTTTTCAAAATTTCTTGATGGCTATTGCTCGAGAGTTTTGCAGTCATAACAAGAACCACAAGGGCTGGTCTAGCCACAGTATTGGTTATTGATAGGCCGACAGACCAGTACGAAACGTTGACTCATAGTAATATGGTCCTTGTCCTGGTTATTTACAGTTCTCCTACACATTTAAGTAGGTACTCAAATTCCAAAATCTGAAATCTAGCCCAAAATCATAAGCCTGGGAATAAGTTTGATAGTGGCTCTTCATTCAGATCATGTAGTAGTCAGAGGCTTGGGCCTTGGAATGAGACTGATTCTTTTTGAACCTGTGTCTGTAACTTTTTACCTGTGTGACTTAGAAAGACATTTTAATCTTTTAGCCCAAACACATATTAGATTACCTTTTCCTGGCACTGTTATTTAGGTATTCATTCAACGTGCATTAAATTAAGCACTGACTTGGTGCTTACCACCTTGTCAGACTGTACAGATATAGGGGAAATCTAAAATAAGGTACACACTGCAAGGAATTTTTTACCTGACTATGTGAAGATACAAATTATATTTCTTGTTTTGTATGCTTTAAAAGTTTATATGACATGGTCTCTAATGGGTCCAAAATGTGTGCTGTCTAAGGCTGATTTCCAAGAATCTTTGCAGGCTTTTAAGGAGTGACATAAGGTGTGATCTTGTCAAGTCACCAAGGGTGGTTTCATGGCTAGGTGTCGAGTGGCACTATGCCTGTCATATGCCATCTTTCACATGTGAGACAATTCACATTTTATTGAAGTGCTATCCCCAAGGTTACAACTATTCTGCCAGATTCATATATGCCCCTGATAAGTATAGATGATGGTTCCCCACTCAATGAGTTCCAGAATGAATTCTATACTGGATACATACCACAGAGAAGCATGCTGCAAAAGGCAGAGAACACAACCTCCCCATATGCAGAAGTGAATCAAAGTTATCCCTGCATGATACCAGAGGGGACAGCAGCTTTGGGTGACATGTGGCATGCCTCTTTGCCAAGTAGAAGGCGTTGCTCCTGGCAGTTTTTTTAACGGAGCCATGTGACCTAAGTAGTGGCATTTCACAGCTGAGAAACCAGCTTGTAATATGCCTTTTGCTTTGCTGAGAAGCGGGCCACATGTCCACAGAGGCTGCCACTCTAGCTGCAAAACATTGTCATACATTCACCAGGATACTTCTCATAATCAAATATCTATATTACCATGGAAATGGAAATTGAAAGATTAGTGGCATTTTGCCTGATGAACAAAATACGGTGGTTTTCCTACAAAGGTGTCACTTTCTAGCACAAATGCTACAAGGAGAAAGAAGAAAGAAAAGCAGAACAATTAATGAGTGGGCAGAAAAAGGTAAAAATAACTCCCTATTTATCAATCTTCAGAAGAAACTTACAAGAGAGAGTCTATTTTGACTAAATATCATATAGAACACAAATTTAAACTCTGACATTCTCAGAATTCTGATATCTGGGTCCACTCTTCTAGTCAATTTTTTCACAACAGCTTTTTAGGTAACTTTTACTTCAGACAAATTTAACAGTCTACCATATCTGTTAGCATTTTAGTTAGAGTCCTTATTTACCTGATTTCCTTCATGGGAAATTCCTTTCGCATCTATATTTTCATTTGCAAGGCTAGCTAGCATCCAAGACCTACTCTAATGCCACTTGTTCCAAGATACCTTACCATTTTCCCACCTAAGAGAAATATCCCCCTTCTTTTGAACCTCCATACCCTCTCCTCATCATCCACATGTTGATGTGGAAATAATTATTTCTCTATCTCTCCTTCTGGACAATAAGTAATGATAGAGATTATGGGATATACATGAAGTCTAGAAACATAGATAATATTATTTTACTGTATAATAATATTTTATATACAGGTTGCGCATGATCAATTGGCAATAACTTTGCATCTCCTTATTTCATGCACTCCTTATTAATTTTGGAAAACTATGTTTCTAAGGTTATGATTTAACATCATTGTTTCAGATATAAAGTATTAAATTCTGAGAACAATTGTCATGTTGAAGGAATATGATGCTAGAACAACCATAATTTCTGGACTGCATGCAGAGCACACTGCTAAGGACATTGCTGACTTCAATAACAGTTTGCAAGATGATGCTGATCCTGATGTTGCCACACCAACAAGGAAAATGCATAAGGTATGTAAGGATCACACAAGTCCAGATATTGTACATGGAATCCAGGAGATCATCAGTGAAGACCAAGAATGTTTACCTTGATGTTTTGAGAGAGGTAGTTGTACTGTGGATGAAGCAAGTTGAAAATGGACGTCATTTTATCTTCCAACAAGATGGTGCACCAGCACATAATGCCAAAAAGTTGCAAGAATTTCTCAGTGTCAATGTTCCTGAATTCTGGTCAAAGGAAATCTGGCTGCCTAGTTCACCAGATGCAAATCCTTTAGTCTATTATGTATGCAGAATTTGTGAGAGAGAAGTTAATAAACAACCTCATTCCAATAAAGAGGCTGCTAAAGATAAGATTGAAACCATTATGATGTCCATGGATTAAAAAAAAAGTGAATTAAAGCGTGCTCAAGATTCCAAAGTCGAGTTAAGTCTATTATTATAGCAAATGGAGGCTTTTTTGAACAATTTAAAAAATAATGACTATGTTTATGTATTTACATATAAGAATAAATTTATTTCAAAATATATCATTTTTGTGGTATGTTGTTTATTTTACTAAAATCTTGCTAATTGATCGCATGCACCCTGTATTCTCATATACAAAAATATCTTCACTCTATAATATCTTTATAATTCCTAATGGATATTTGCCTATGTTACCAAATTGGATTGACATGTGAAACCTGGATTTATCTTGATATTTGATGCCTGGCACACTGCTGGATGATTAGTAGGATCTGTGTTTGTTGAATTAAATAAGTTAACTGGTTGGCTCATTGATATGAAACTAAGGCTTGCCCTTCAAGCCAACATAGAAAGACTAAGAATGAGAGTAAATCAGAGTAGATAAAGCTTTTGAAGAAATAAAAGTAAACGATCTGGAGACTTTTCACGGGGATAGGGTGGGAAAGCTGGACTGCAATGCCAGTCCCTCCACTCGTAGCAACTCTCTTGTGTTACTACTTGATTCTGGCAAGTCGCCTAACCTCTCGTTTTTGTTTTCAAATCAGGGACTTAGATAAATGTTTTCTTCAATCTGAAATCTATCATTTTAAATTAATGCTAAGTAGAAATGGTTGCTTATAACTTTTGGAAAGAACAGAGTTCAGGAGACAATTATTAATAATCAAAATGAAAAAATAATATAAGCTCCAGTAGACTGTAACAACACAATTAGGAGTTCCACGTCAGTTCATAATGACAGTGTGGAAGCCACACGGACCCTTTAGAGAGAGAAGACAGACTTAAAGTGGTTCAGCGATGTGTCTAGAGTCACAGTGATAGCTGATGGAGTGGGAACCAGGCTTTCCCACTCAGAACACTTCCTGCTTCACATGGGCCCTAAAATCTAAGGCAGGAGAGAGGGTATGAGAGACCATATTCATAAAAAAAGAAAGAAAATCAGAAAAATACAACTTGAGAGTTTTAATTGAGTATAACTATAGTGACTTTTTCCCTCAATTATTAGAAAGGTCAAAGGTTGGGAAGAATTTTAATTAGGAGCAGTCTATCCATGAAATAGGAAATTAATTAAATATTTCTTTGCTTTATGTTACTCCTATAAGAAAGAAGAAAAAATAGTTATCTATGAAGAATTTAGACTTCCAAAGTTGTTGGTTTTTGGAAATTGAATAATTAGTCTGCTATCTTGCTTCATTTACATTTATAGTGCTAGGCAATGAGAATTAATGTGAAGCCTGCAAACTCTTAAGTCATCAAACCCCTCACTAAAGCAAAAAAAAAAAAAAAAAGACATTGAAACAAAAGCCTTTCTTACATCAATTAAACAAATAATTATTGAGTGTCTGCTATATGCAAGGCACTCTTCTAATTGCTAGGGATCCATCAGAAAATAAAATAAAACAAAACAAAGATCCAACCTTCCAGAAATTTGCTTTGCGTTAGGAGAGATAGTCAACTGGGGCAGAGTATTCTAGAAGGAATCGGCACTCATATACCAGAAGTTTGATTAACTGTAATGCTACTACATTCAGCAATTATTCAGTTAATGCATATTTTTAAAAGTCTTTGAATGTAAGAAATGACGTTAAACATCTTTAGTGAAATTTTCTAAATATGCACATTTTAAAAGCCATTCTTTGCCTAGTTCAGGAGATTAGAACATTGCTTTGAGACATATACAAATGACTCTGAAGGAAATAATTCATAAATGGATGAGAAAGCCTGCGCAGTGCACCATCATAAAACATAGGTTATCAGAAGGGTCTTGCAGAGGTTCTGTCCTTATTGTGGTCCATGGGCATCCATACCACCTGAGTTCCTAGGGACAATACAGACTCTCAGGCCGTCCCCAGGCCTATTGAATCAGACTGTCTGTCACCTAACCAATTTCCCAGCTGATCTGTATGCATACTGAAGTTTGCAAAGCACTGAGCTAAGAGAGCCTAAAAATAATCTCTTGAAAGGGAGAATATATGTATTTCAAAAATTAATCACTCACTCAATATTTTTCTATTTTAAAAAAGTTGTTTCAAGTACAATTTCACTTTGAAAATGACATATCAAGGAAATTACATGTTAAGCTTTACTTCAGCATGTGCCAACATAGAAGAAAAAGTGAAATTTGCATTTCACAGTTTCGAATCTGGCATTTCTGGCTGAAAACAAAGAGTAATTCATATTCTTCATATATATCAATGCATAGGGCCTCCCTCTACTGTCTGTAATTTAACCACCGGCTGTACTAACAGGAGTAAGAAACATTGAATATTTTTGATATCTCAGCCTGCATCAGTCTCAGTTTCCCAAGTTAAACTGTGTTGACCTTAGCTCAAAGGAGAACAAAGCAGAAGACATCATAGCATGGAGCTGCCTAGAACACTCAGCAAAACCAGCTACCAGCCTACAAGCCATTTTGGTCTGGAAGGTACCTGATGAAAATAATCAGGAAAAGTTAGGAAGTTGGTAAAAAGGAAGGTCTTTCCCCATTAATCTCTGCATAGTCATTGTACAAACAGATTTTGTTTTCCCTATTCATAAGAAAAGGAAAACAGCAAAAGTTGCAGTGATGAGGCACAGAAGCAGAACAGCCTTGCTCAGTGCTGACCATGAAGAAGAATGTTCCATCCACATACACATGCTGACAAACCTGGCAAAACCTCCCAGAACAGCCACATAGCAGAGCCCAGTATTCTCTGAAGAAGGAAAAGACAGCCACAAACAGAGCATCTCTGAGCCAGATGATGGACTTTTTCACTAAGGGAAGGAGCGTGATTCTCCTCTAGTACGTGTTCAGTGCTTAAGGATTCTTCTGTACCCATCAAATACAAGGAAATTTTTTGTCCATCTTTACCATTTTCAGCTGAGTGTAAGGCAACCTCCCCCAACCTTTCACACTTTAATAAACATAAACCCCTCAGCCTGTCATGGCCATCATAACATTTAAAAAAATTTTTTTCCAATAGAGATCTATACCTATAGTGAGGTCACTTCCATTGACATATATATTAATAATATCCTGTCTCCCCCTAAAATGGGGTTGAGAAATTCTACAATTATAAGAAATATAAAAGAATGCTCTTGAAGTAAGGTGGAAGAATCTAATATCTATACATGTAATCTAAACATTTTCTAATTGAGCATTAAACTTAATGTTGTACTTCCTGGTAAGCAAAAAGGAAAATGGAAAACACTATGTACTCTTATTACTAGTTAAGATGAGACATGTCAGTTCTTCAAAAGAGATAAATGATTTTATGGTATTAAAATCTTAAAGAATTTTTAACAGTGGGTTTTATACAAGGGGCATTAAACAACATAATAGGCGATAACTTAATAAAACATTTACATTTTCATTTCTTATCCTGACTTTTAAGAAATGAAAGGGGCGATATTAAAATGCAATTTAGAAAAGGCAATTCTTCAAAAAGAGTAAAGGAAATCAGGTATGTAGTATTATGGAAACTTAATGTTTGGTAATGATCTCTTAGAAGATATTCTTAAATATCAATTTTTCATCAGGCCTTGCGACAAAAGCTGGATTAAAGATAATTCTAGGCCATCACCTCTGGTGAGTGCCTGGTACCCTGTGAAATTAACTAAAGAAAGATCCTAATGTTTGGGACATCAGGCCAGCAGGTGGCCAGGTTAATGAACTGTTATGAAAGCTAAGACTTCATTTGTCAATTGGTCTGTACACCATTGGAGAGAATATCAAAGTGATCCTAAGTGACACTGATAGAAATACATGGTTTCCAATCTCAGTTGGGGTTTTTGAATATTTGCTCTTTGTACTCAACCAGTTCCCTTTACTTTTCCATCCCTTTCATTGAATAATTGAGAAAACAAAGGATACCAAGTGCTATTTTCAAACCTCTTTTCTCCTCTTCCCCAAACTCATCATCACCTGAAGGAAAGTCGCCTAATTCAAGCATGCCCCTTCCTTTCATGCTATCTTCTCTCTGTTGGCAATCTCATCCACAACTGTGGTTTTAACCATAGCTATTTGCTGACAAATCTCAAATGGACCTTCCTTCCTAGATCTTTGACCTATGGGATCTCTCAATTTCATTGTTCTATAGGTACCTCAAATTACACAGGCTAAAATCCGTGGGAGTCTTTCTCGACTTCTCTTTCTTTTTGATTCTTTTAACCAATCAGTAATTAAGCCTAATTTCCCTATTAAATGTCTCTGAAATCCCTTCATTCCTTTTCATTCTTACTGACCCTTGATGAAATTGAGTATTAAACTTTTTTCCACCATTCCCGCAACCATCAATGGCCTGTCAACTTGTGTCTTAGCTTCCTTTCCTCAATCTGTCCTCTCCAAAGTATTCTGAGTTCCTTTTCCAAATATGGGTATAAATCCATTGTGTTTCCTCACTAGTTAATATTCTTCAGTGGATCACAATGCTTACAAAGTAGGATCTAAATTCCTTGGCTTGACAAGATTGCCCCTCGGTGACCTTGGCCTCCTTTCTTTAAGCTTGATCTTTCCCTATCACTTGTCTCTGAATATACATTTCAGAATTTGTGTTGCTTTTATAGCTCACCCAGCATTCTTTGTTTTCTATGTTGGGACTTTTTCTCCCATTCATTCCTCTGTGCCCTCCTCTTATTTCTCTAATGGAGTGAATGTCAAATGTCATCTCCTTTCAGAGGCTCCTATGAATTTTCATCACTTCTTTTCTAGTTCCCGAGAGAGGTAGTCATGTTTCTCTGTCACCTTTCTAAGTCATTTCTATTCCAATGGTTACATTTATCAAACTGACTGATAATCATTATAAGATGAACTTTCTTGATAGAGGGATTATAGTTCATCTATCTCTGGTCATCCATAACTATAGCAGAGGGTCTGGCCCAGAGAAAGTGCTCATTAAATACTTATTTAATTAAGATGGAGATCAAAATATATCTTCTTCCTTACCATAGCTGTTGGTCAAAAAGTGAAAATATGGTAGTATATTTATTCAGGAAAAGAGGCTGTCATTTGTTTATGGTAAGTTTTTTCCATGTTTCAATATCCTCATATTACCTTTTAAATTCTATTGTAAATAGTTTCTCTTTTTGAACATACTGTCAGCAATTTGTTTATTGATTTTTTTGTTCTACTCTTTATAACATACAGATCTTAAAATGTGTTAGAACATCACAGAGAACACAGGGAACTGCCTCAGTGTCTAACAATAACTGTAGGATAAGTGATCCAACCAAAAAGCTTTCACTTAGGGTCGTGTGGTGGGGGTACAATCGTTATTAAGGGAAAGAATGGGAATCCAAATGTGCTATTCCAATTAACAAATATGCAAGACATACATCTTCTCTTTTTATTTGCACACCCTTGCCTTAGAACATTTCTATATTTGTTTTCTTGCAAGCTCACCTAGACTAAGGACATCTTATTTAAGGTTAGAATAGCCTGACAACAATAAGAACATCTTATATTTATCTAGGTTTATACACAGTTCCATTTAACCTCACCTCTACAATAAACTTAAAGGGCTGTTTTTGTACATTTTACCCTGATGGCTCTTTAAGCACAGCTAACTCTATTAACCATTTTTGGTCAACCTTACCCCTACCACTGAAATTCTACCTTAACCATTCTTTTCTAATGGTTTATCCTTAACCACCACACAGCACCCTGGTTGTAGAGGTGGTACCACAGAGCTCTCTAAGCAAATGTGTGTCTGCCTCTCTAGACCATGGCCTTCATAGGGATGAGGCTCTTTTTTCTTTGGGCTCTTTTTTCTTTGATAAAAAGAAAAAAGTGTCTTAAGTGCCCCTTTCTGATTTTTATGTTTGTGCACTGACTAGACTGGTAAAAAATGGCAAGTATAATCTCCTCAACTAGAGCTTCATATAGAGTAGCCACTTTAAGTAACAAGTTCACTTTCTCTGAAAAAGGAGTTTGATTACAACCTGGTAACAAGCACAAATATGGGGATAGAGTTGCCCTGATCCATAGCAGAAATTAGATGAAGTAAGGAAATGTCTTGATCCAGATGTTCCAGGGAAATGGGGAGAGCAGGTAACTTGGGAACCAGAGAAATGGAAATGAAGAGCCTTCTATTGTTCAAAGGTTTTCTGGTGTTTACAAGTTCAGAGACAGAAACAGTTCTTGACCCTGTCAAGATGCCAGACTGTGGTCAAAGTAGATGGGTTGCTGAAGGGGAGGCAAAGGACACAGGATTGAGATGAATGAACTATGAGGATAGGTATCTAACAGATCACACACTTGAATGCTACAATCACCCAATTGTATGGTGAGAGCAGTAAAAGGAAGACTATCAGCAAAAAGAATGCATTTTCAGTAACAAAGATCTCTTAGAAGCTGGTAAATGACTCTAGCAACATTGGGAAGTACATAGCTGGGTGGATGATAAAACTTCACAGGAGAGGGGAATGCATGAGGGTGGATCATGTGATTTAAAAACAAACGAACTTTGGTTTAAGAAAGAATCTAACAGACAACGTTACTAGGCCTGCCTTTGCTACTAACAATGGTATGGTCTTGGACAAGTCAGTTTTATTTCCATGAGTCCTTGTTTTCTCATTTGCAACATGAGAAAGCTTTCTAAAAGTTATTGGAAGATGCTGCACTTTTATTTTAACCTCAAATCTTATTTTTACCTTATGTTAATAGATTTCAGGGTAAAAATAAAACTATACCTGATTAAGTAATTTCAGGCATTTGCTCCCTATTCATCAGTTTAGAAGGGCTAATATCTTAAGAATTCATCTCTTTGGTGACAGTTTAACAAAAACATGTGAAAGCTAGTTATATATACCATCTCCTTGCTCTCTGAAACACTGCTGTTAGGTAAACATATGGTAACAATTATAATTCACATTCTACAAATAAAACTAAGATGAACATATAGTATTTCCCATAGTCTTTTATGCATCTTTAAGTGATTAAATAAACTTTTGTAAGCCATTCACCTATAACTACCTATATAGTTCTATGTCTCTTCCAACAGACTACAAGACCCTTAAGATAATAACAATAATAATAAAAGTACTACTACTGATAATAGTTGTTATTCTTTCAATTTATGTGATCTTAGCACCAAGATTAGAGTCTGACACATAACAGACACATTTGTTTATCAATGAATAAGTGGTTATGTCTTTGTTAGAAAGCAAAATAAATTACATGATGATCAAAGAACTGCTTCCAAAAATCTTTTTGTATTTCAATTGACAGTGAGAGCTGTTATCTGAATCCTTTAGATAATTGCTTTGAATTTTCCATTTGTTAGCTATAAAGGGACTAAAATAGATAATCTAAAAATTGATAAATGAGAATTTCTAATCACCAAGTTTCTGCTTGTGTTAAAAAATTATCTTCGTAAAAACATCAATGCTATGTTTGGTAACATAATGCCTTAACTTTGAGGCTGAAGAAAATTAAAATTATAATTTTTCACTTCTATTAAGATTTAAAATGCTATAGACATCCAGAGAGAATAATTAGGGGTAAAAATAAGTAGAACTTGCACACATAAATTACATAAATGTTTCTACATAAAACTTAAAATCTAATGGTATCTCTTTGATGGATAAGACAGCACATCACTTTGACAAGGCTTCATGTCTCAACTTGACTCTGGTTTTCAACTACAGCTTCCCTGAAAACTGACAACCTTTCCTGCTGAGATGTTGATTCCAATCTATTATCAGACCAGTGTGCACTATGAGTTATTTTTGCAGTGGTTGAAAGGTGCTCACTGAACTATTCTGTCCTCACCTATGGTTTCCCAGCCCTCTGGTCTTAGTAAGGTCATGCTGGAAACATGGCTTCTGAAAAGTCTCTTTATAATGATACCAACCCAGCCACAGTCCACAGACCTATTTTTAAAAAATTATCCCTGACTGGTGGCACAGTGGATAGGTGCCAGCCTGAAAACCCAAAGGTTGCTGGTTGGATTCCCAGCCAGGGCACATAACTAGGTTGCAAGCCAGGTCTCTAGCCAGATCTGTAGCTGGAGGCAGGTGAAAGGCAACCATACATTGATGTTTCTCTCCCTCTTTGCTTTTCTCCCTTCCCCACTCTCTGGTAATAATAAAATCTTTTTAATTAATTAATTAATTAGTTAAAACCCATAAAACAGTCATTTGTTCCAAGGCACATGAAGTCACAAAGTGACTGATGGTAGGGCAGAAGAATTCAGAAAAGTTCAAGCTTTCTCAAAATAACAAAGGCATCTTTTTTCTCATCTTTGCATTTCACCTTAATCCTTTGCACACAGTAGCTCTCCACTAAATTCTTATTAAATAATTTAGGAAATTGGATTAATAAGTCTAAATAATATAGAACAAAATAAATATAAAAACTCAAAAAGTATGGCAGTCTGGGGCCATTTGTGGTAGAACTAAATAGCTTTATGTTTTCCAACTGGTTTCAAGATGATCACTGTATCCCACCCAGCACATGTAACAAATGATATCCATAATGATTACTTTATGTATGCAAGAAAAATATCTATTAAATTCAGCAACCTCTTTAAAAGAAATTAGGAAACTATGCGATATAGTTTGCAAAAAGTGCCTTGTAAACATCTAAAATAGAAAAAAGTTGGAATTTAGAAAGGCTAACTCTCAAATTCCCTGGTAAGTCAATTGGAGAATCAAGGTTCTAGGTAAACAAGTTTAACTTAGACATGAACATTTTTTTAATTACAAATATAGAATCTCACAACTATCTCTAGCATTTCTTTTGTCCACATCCCCATCCCTTGGTAATAATGTATGTGCTCTTAGCCAAAGTTCACATCAAATCCAAGTCCATGCTATTTAAACCTAGAGATCATGGTTTGGAAACCTACTTATCCCAGGCCTATAAATAGCATCAAATTCTTCTGTTCCTCCAGAATTGCAGAACTGAAGGTAGCTTCAACTGCTTTTTGTCCCTCTTAGCTGCAACAAATTCTCCTCTAAAATATTCCTTTGGAACACCTTTTATTCTTCTCAATTACTGTAGTAACCCAGTACCTAGAATTTTAAAATAATTTACCTTTTCAAAGTTAGTTTTACCCCTTTCCCATTTAATATATTCTTACACATTTCAGTAAGAATTCACTCCCTTTTAATTATTTTTGAATCACATCAAACTCTGCTCGGACATATCTTTCTCGAAACTAAAATGCTGACACATGCTCCATTAATTTGCTTTTCATATCAATTAAGAGTCATGATCATAAGCACCCATGTTCAAGTTGCTACCTTTATTAATAGTGCCTGGACTACATTCTCCACTCCAGCCAAGCAGACCTGCTTATTTTATCCCCAATAGGGACATTCTTACTGTAGCTTCTAACTTTGACAAATGCCACAGCCAAAAAATCTAATCAAAATTTTGCTTTCTCTAGCTTTTTCTAGCTACTTATACCCACCAGTGTTTCTTTCAGTGTCCCCTAAATTATGCAGAGTTGTATCTTTAAATGCCCATATTGCAATAATTCATTTTTTTTAAGTTTCAATTCATGATCTTCAGAGAGCAGGGCAGGGAGGAAGGAAGAAAGGGAGAGACATCAATGTATGGTTGCCTTTCACCTACCTCCAGCTGGGAATCTGGCTGGATATTTGGCTTGCAACCTGGTTTTATAAGCCCTGACTGGGGATCGAACCAGTGACCTTTGGGTTTGAAGGCTGGCACCAATCCACTGAGCTACTAGCCAGTGGATTCATTTTTATTTGTTTTACATGGGTCCATTAGCCACACTTCCTTCAAGTATAAAGTGCTTAGTAACTGAGACCAACTTTTCAAATTTCTTATATAGTATGTTTGGTATAGTACATTTGTAGTAAGAGTTGAGTACCTGTTGTGATGGCTTCTAATTTAAACCTTATTTATTCATTCATTCATTTATTTATTTAGAAAGAGGTTCAAAACGTAATGGAAAATCATATTACCAAGAGAATTCACAGCAGGCTGAGTGGCCATCAGTCAGCCCAGGAGTAGTCTGCTGGTGATGGGAGTAGTCAAAAGACTACTCGTGGGCTGACGATGGCCACCTGACTCTCTCTTACTCAGTCTTAATGATTACAATTAAATCCTGAGAACACAACACTGTAATTCTAAGATGAATTCATCAAAATCCCAGAACTTACTGATAAGGCCATTTTAAGCTAATAATTTTACACTTAAAAGGAAATTTTTAAAAGCTCCTGCTCTTAGATATAATAATTGCTCAAGCATAACATAAGGAGATATGACCTAGTAACCACACATATTTTAAGAAGAACTCATGGGTGATCATTGGTCTAAGTTCTATTTGAGTCATGTATGATGATGAAGAAACTAAAACCTGAGGTAAAGCCATAAAGGAACTGGTGAAGTATGGCAAAAGAGAGAGGAGGATTCATTGATGCAAATATCATATGGAAGAGGAATGACTCCCAGTCAGTGATGGTCAAAATTTCATAGAGCTAGTTCACTGTATAGCAAATCTCACTAATGGTTAGGTAAAAATATGCTTCTGAATTTAACTCCTATGTTCTTCCCCTCTTGTCAGAAACCCTAATCACAAGTCAGAAACTTGGAGTTAATGGGAACAACTTCTTGGCAAAAAAGTAATAGTGATGTTTTAAGTAATTTAACTGATTCCCTAAACAACCTTACAAGCTACTCCAACACCTTACTTGGTAATAAAATATAATAAATTAAGATAACTTACTGTAAAACAGGTTTCAATCAACCTGTTGAGTGGGGGCACTCAAGGAATATGGATGCTCCATTTATGATTTAAAAGAAAGTTACTGGTGCATAGATAGGAAAAATATTTGTTAGAAATCAGGTTCTTATGCAAAATTGCAATAGCTAATGTCACAGTTAAACAAATATATTTTTGACTTAGGAACATTTTCCCCTGATGCCATTAGGCTTTTTAAGTAAGTTTTTGTGTCAAATAGAGAAGAAAAGGCCTCTGGGGAAAAAAAAAGATTGGATTTTGAAAAGAAGCCCAAAAAAGCCAGTTTCATATAAAATGTAATCAAATGTCAAGGGATAAAATAAGGTGCACCACAATGCAAACCTAATTGTAAACAAAAGGGCACAGTGAACATTTTTAAAAGGGAAGTAACATCATTAAACCCCTTATCATATCACTACTCATCTGACAGAAGGAGACAGACTATTAAAAGAAAAAATGTTGAAACAAATGAAAATGTATCCAATCCCTGCCCCAAAACTTTTTGAAGCTACAAATTCAAATTATATTTTTATGGGGCTTGTCCAAAACTCTGAATTTAATCAATTGAAATTATTTTTAAGTACTTTTTTTTACAGAATGATAAATTTGATGTTTGATGGGAAATGTGCATTTTACCAGAAGGATGGAACATGGTGTCCTTAGCTAAGATGTTCTTCACAGAAGGCAATTTTTTGTATCGTATGCTTAGCATATTTAAAGATCCACATTCCAGGTAAGCAGTTGGCTCTAAAGCAATTCAATTTTCATTTAGTAAAGCTCTGTTGATTTAGTACCCCCACCCTTTGGCAGCTCCTACTTCAATGTTCTTCTCAGGAACCAAGCCCAAAAAGTTTCCTAGAGAGGCTATTGCAGGTAACTTGTATGTTAGGCAAACTGACAGTTGTCATGTCCAGAGGATAAGTGTGGAACAAATGACCTGACAAAAGATTTAAAAGTATACAAAAAATATAGCAACTGAATTCTAGCAGGTTTAAAAGCAAAACCAGGAAATACCTCTATCCTCAACTTTGACATAAAATGAAATAATATAGGGATATAAAAACAATTGGGGCACTCAAGGAATAGGAATGCTCCATTCATGATTTTTAAATCTATCAAAATTAACTATAAAAATAAAGTACACTTGTCTAGTCAGTATTTTGATGTTAACTGTTCTAGACTAACTTCTAGATAAAAGAAACTGTGACTAAGTTGACTAAAGAATGGCTAATTGGGAAAGCAGAGGTGAAGGTCACACTGGTGGTTCCAGAATTTCTAAGACCCAAATGGCTAATATCCAAACAAACTGCCTTCCTTCCTGAATAGTGCCCAGATGGCATAGATAAATAACACTGATGTGTAGTCTTCATTGTTTTCTGACAGGGAATGTCACCAGTAGGTGACCCCATCCGCCTGAAAGCAGGAAAATTACTAAATGATGCAAGAAATCGCCTGCAGGCCAGTATACAATGAGTCCCTGAGACACAAGAGGGCAGAGCCTCAGGAAAAACAAATTTTCGGTTGGAGCTTACACAAAGCAGGCTGTGATATTTCTTTGCAGATGGAAAAAATAAAAGCAATTTAGTTTCCACAGACGTTAAGTCTAATATGAGAAGAAACAAATTCTGTTTGGGGAAAATAAGATATCATATATAAAAGGCAAGGTAAATGGCATAATCAATTAGCAACATAACAGTTACCAAAGTGAGAACTATGATTTATGAGCACAATCTACTCTGGAATCAACTACTATAATAGTGTAAAGACATTATCTCTCCCACACAATACCAGTTAGAGGATAGAAAATAAACAAAGTCCAAGCTAATGCAAGGGTGAAGTTTTAATATGAGCCCTTCCTAAACAAAATTGACAAACACGAGTCCAATTAATTTTTCAAAAATATAATTCTAGTTGTCAGAAAACATCCCACTATTAGCAATTATTTTTAGCAAAATTATGTAACTGAAAAATAAATTAAAGAAAGGAGGGGGGTCTTTTCTCAACTTTTCTCCATCCCAAAAATAAGATGGTAATAAAATATGAAAAATCAAACAACTGTATAAAAATGAGGAAGTATTACTTCCTCTTACAGGAGAAATTTCCACTTCTAATATTTATAATCGAGTATCTAGTTCAATGAAGG
Organism: Noctilio leporinus; assembly: GCA_004026585.1. NCBI lineage: Eukaryota > Metazoa > Chordata > Mammalia > Chiroptera > Noctilionidae > Noctilio > Noctilio leporinus. Next base: position 412,338 of record PVIW01000628.1, read on the forward strand.
GAGAATTATTAAATATTTAATTAAACCACATTCAATCTAGATTTTCCCTTTCCCTTAGAGATCACTCTAATACTGATAATTAACAATTTCTAACTTGTGCTTTCAAGATGTTTCATCTAAGCACTAGAGGAAACTATATTAAACATTAAATGTAAGAGATTGACATTAAACATTAAGGATTAACATATAAACCTAAATTTGCCATCTCAAAAATGTAATGAGATTTTTGTTGATAATGAGGTGTTCAGCTTACCATTAAAATCAAGATTCAGAAACATGAATCAATTGCTCAAAGTTACAATATTGTAGCATAAATTTTTTCCCAAAAACAAAGTGTGAACTTATAATGTCTAATTCTACATTATTTTTGAAAGTTTTTGGTGAAAGGTTTACATCCTTTATAAAACATTGGTTTCCATTAACAATAACCGTACAACTTCATCTGTAGAAATGATTATGAATTTCTATCATCAGACTTCACACTTGTAAATGAATATCATGTGACCAGTGAATATGAAATCATGGACTGTATTTGGATAATTTTGTATTAAGAAATATGAATGCAGCAATCCCCTGAAGATCCTCTTTACATGCCAGCATACATATGTTGTCCTAGACATTAATGTAGAACCAGGGTTTCATCTTCTCCATAAACATAATAAGGGAGTTAAGAGAAGATGACTCAAAAATATAATTTTATCCAAAAATTTGGATAGGATAAAATGAAGAGAGTAAAGACAATCTTCATATAAGAAAGTTCTTTGAAATTCATGTCTGTAAGACTCTAAATATGCAAGCCATTTTCAACTTGATATCTACTATCCTTTTATTTGTAATGCATAGTTGGTCTAACTTCCCATTCAAATGAGCAAAGCCAGTGTGTTAAAAGAAAAAGACTCAAAACCAAACCTCAAATTCAAGAGGTCACCAGCACTGTTTCTCATAAAGCAAGATAATCCTTGGCAGAGGGTAGGGGTAAGGGTCTGGTTTGAGGGCATATGAACAATTTTAACATACATAGTAGGAAGAAAATATATAAATGATTTAAATTATTTACTTTTCCTCTGATATACTTGGGGAAATGACTGCATTATTAATCCAGCATTCATAGGTAAGTCTTGTCTGTGTAAAAAGGGGGCACATTAGGACAAAGAAGTAGCTTCAGTTGTTCAAGAGAAGATAAAGTTTCAGCCCCAATTTAAGGGACAGTGATTTTTTTTTGGGGGGGGGGTCTAATTGTTCACATTGGATGATTTTCTGTTAAGCCTGGAAAATTGAAGCCAATCACTTAAGAATGGGATGCCACCTCAGGTAAATGAGCCTTCCAAACACAAACTCAGAAAGTGAGGGCTGACAAGCATGTAAACCCAAATCCTACAGTTGGACATTATTCATGAAGGGTTTGACATCTTTTAGGTTCCTACTACCCCCAGACACACGATGGGACACTTATTCTATGCTGTAATTATACCAGAATGGGCATAAAAGGCAATGTCTGGGTGGGCACGTGCTGAGAAAGACAGAGCTAGAAATGATCCCAAGCATACATCATGCAATGTCCTGACTTTTTCCCCCCAAATGCAATGCCTACCTTCCGTGTGGACTGCTGAGACATAGGTCCAATTGTAACGCTTGACTATATCTAGCATCGCCCTTGCCTGCAAAGTGTCCGAAGGGACAACCCTCAGGAAGTATTTGTACAAAGTTTTGTCACTCAGGTCGATACTGGTGGCAGAATATGCAATCTGGGGGATGTCAAAGAGCTGGAGCAGGTTCTGCACTTGAATGGCAACGGAGCTGGAGCCCGGTCCGATCACACCCGCAATGGGCTTCTTAGTCCTGCCTGGGGGGAGGGACTGCCCATCAGGCAGGCACCGGTTGAGTCCATCCTTCTCGTCTCGAATGGAAATCAGAGAATCCCTGATGAACTCGATGCTCTGCTCCAGAGCCACGGAGGAGTGCCAGCAGGAGTCCCGGATCTCACTGCCCAGGGTGATGTTGGGCAGGAGGACCGGGTCAGCGTTGATCTTATCCAACGTGTGGAACATAGCCTCCACCCTCTGGATGCCATACTGCTCCCTGATCTCCCCACACTTCCTCTCCGGCACCTTCTCCGCTGGAGGCTGGTGGTGGACTGAGAAGAGCGCCCCAATGATGACATCTCCATCCATTCTGGCCACCGAGCGCTGAGATGAGGCTCCCGCCAGCAGTACCTGCCTGCCGGGGCTTCTGGGGAGAAGGGACATCTCCAAAAAGATCGCTGGGAAGAAAACCAACAGGAGCCAGACCATTGTGACGAGGATGCGGTCCACAGCCCGCCAGCCACGCTTCCACGCAGGTCCCGCCATCCGACCCTGGGGGCGCACCTCCGGGACACCCGAGCTTGCCTCTCCAGGCTCAGTCCTGCTTGCCAACTAGGCTCTTCTTACGCTTTGGCTGCCTGCATCACCACGTCTTTCCGATCCGCCTCCTCCCCCTGGTCCTCCACGACTACCTCCACTCCCAGGAGGCGTTTCTGGGAGGATTCGAGTTCTTCACCGGCGCTCCAAGGTAAACTGTTCAAGGGTACAGTGGATGAGGTGGTGGCCGCGGTGAGCAGGAAGCTACCGACAAGAGAGGAAGAAAATCAAAGCTCGGTTATCGCATGTATCAAACAAAACTCAGGGATCAGCGGTGTTAATAGTTGCCCTGTCCAATTCATTTCAGCACAGCACGATATCGGCTGCAGAGACAGCTTGGGAGGCAGCTCTGGTCCGAGCGGAATGGGATGTGTCCCATCGCCAGTGCCCTCATTGGTCCTGGGAGGCACAGAGCCGACCCGCCCCCTCCTCCAGCCACAAGTCTCTTCCCGGTCCCCAATACACATTACGCTTACTGATTTGAGAGGACAGAGGGAAACAGGGAAGGGGGAGATCTTTCACCCTAAGAGAACTTGCAAGGTTTGAAAAGATCAACTTTTTCCCAGAAGCAATTTGGAAACTCGTTATGAAGCGCTACTTCGAAATGAATGCGAGCAAGGAATGCACCCTTTCGTCGGAGGGGTTAAAGAGACCCTAACATGCAACCCACGTAGTAAATATAAATGTGCCCGCTCGAGGAACTTCATCCTAGTTACTCAGGCAATGCCTGGTAAAGTCTCTCCCTGTCAGAGTTGCGTACGCCTCCCTCCTAACCTCCCCCAACAAGTCAGGTTTACAGTAGATGCTGAAGGAGAGGGTGCACGTAAGGTAATTGGTTTCCTGCGGCGGGGGGATGGAGGGAAAGGTGGAGGGGTCCTTGCACTTGTCTAATTTGAGATCTTTGGCTGTGCATTAGTTGTTAGAAAGGGAAGGGACCTCCGGCTGCTTTCTCGGCGGCAGCCCGGTCCTGCCGCCTTCAGCACCCTGGACAGTGCTCGGTCCTAGTCCCCGGACGGGGATTGCCCCTGCCGGGCCTGAGGAGGATGCTTCGACCATCGAGTTGGATTCTTGGACAACCCACACCCTGCCTCTCACCCCCGACTTCACTCTTTCAACCACCGCCCCCTACATTCTTTACACACACACACACACACACACACACACACACACACACACCCCTCCCCTCGCCTCCTCACCATCCTTCCATTCTCATTCTCTTCCCCTGGCCAGCAAGTATATTCAACCCCGACCGCTCCAGGGATTGGAGGCGCCAAATTCCCGCCGCCCCAGGGGCGGACGTTGGCTCCGTCTCCAGTCCCTCGTTGGCTCCCTTTCTCAAGGTGAGAGTCGGAGGAGGAAAGGGCTAAAGGCGCGTGTAAGGTGAGGAAGGCAAAAGGAAGAAAACCACTCAGGCATCCACGGGCTCCGACGTTTCCCGGGATGCAGGGCGAAAAGAAATACATGAGCGAGGGTGCCTCCTGGAAGCAGAAGGCGAATCCCATAGATTGGGACCGGCTGCCTCCAGGGGCGGGTTTCACCGCCGAGAGGTTTCTGCTCACCTGAGTCCGCTTGGAGAATTTGGACCTGAGACGTACCTGAGTCCGGGTAGGCAGAGGCTAGGGTCCCCAGGCCAGAGGACCGCCGCCAGGCTCTAAGCAGGAGGCAGACGCCTCAACTCCAATCCAGACGGTGCAAGGCTGCGATCTGGGCTGTACTCTAGTGCCCTCTTTCTTCAGCACTATTTTACCGCAAGGGAAAAAGAGGGAGGAGGGAGAGGAAAATTAAAAAAAAAAAAAAAAAAAAAAAAAAACGGGTCACCCAAGGCTTGTCTATAAGCTCAGGCATAAAAAATCAGTCATTTAATAGGGGGAGGAGAAGCTGATGAGAAGTGGGGAACATTAATTTCTTTCCTACAAGAGGGATCTTAAACAAGCTACTGGATAACAGGATATGAACAGCCTGGGCTGGAGAAAGGAGTAGGGAACTGTTTAGGCTGCTGTAGGTGGATGTTCCTTCTTTGTATTTCCAGGACCCAAACGCGTGCTCTCTCCCTGGCAGTTAAAGCCCCTTCTGGGAGAAGCGGAGTAAATACTGTGCAGACAGCTGGAGAAAGGCTTCCCTAGCAGGTTTCAAGGGAAAAGGGGAGAGGCTGCCTGGGGTGGGAGTGAGGGGAGAAGGCCCACGCACACCATGATCAAAGTAAACCGAATGAAGAACAGCAAGCATGTGCCTACATTTTCCAGGTCAAGATGTAACTAAATTGAGAATGAGAGCCGGGTCACATGAAAATACTGGAGTGAGAAACACAGCCAAATTCCTCCCAGGCTGCCATCACCCCCCTGACAGGTCTACAGTGTTGCTTCTTACTGTGTGAAAAGTGCAAGTTAAATCACACGCCTCTGGGAGCGTGTTGGCTGAGTAGAATGTGGCCCAGCTTCTTCGGAAGGGAAAGGTGGTGACAGTGTGCCTTTCCACTCTTACCCAAAGCTTTCTATTTGTGCCATCTGTAGAGAAGAGAGATCAGCTTGTATGTGCCCCTTTATAACTACCTTGCTCATGTCATTGTTAGTCTATGAAATGATGCCATGTCAGCTTGGAAGGGGTAAATCACAAGATTTTTCTTTTTAAGATTGATTTTTTTAAGGTTTTATTCATTATTTTTAGAAAGAAGGGGAGGGAGGGAGGAAGAAAGGGAGAGAGACATCAATGTATGGTTGCCTTTCACCTGCCTCCAGCCACAGACCTGGCTGGAGACCTGGTTTGCAACCTGGTTATGTGCCCTGGCAGGCAATCAAACCAGCGACCCTTGGGTTTGCGGGCCAGTGCTCAATCCACTGAGACACCAGCCAGGGACAAGATAGTTTGAAATACTCTTTTGTAAGTTCCATAAAACTTGGGAAAGGAAATGATGTCTCCAGTTAGAACAGAAGCTAATTCTCATTTGATTTTGGTCTTTTTTCCCCAATCTGTGTTTTTCTTAGACAATGTTAAAAGGATAGGATTTGTTTCTGTTTCCATTAATAATGCACTCAACTGGGTATATAGCCTCTAGTCTTAAAATAACCCAGTTTTGGAAGCAAGCATATGTTTACTCAAGGAAAATAGAAGGTAAGTTCCTATCATCATACATAAGGTAAAATGGATCTCTGCCTGCACCCTAAGAGAGAAGTCTGCTCTAAGAGCAAGCCACAGGTGTTCAGTGTTCCATCTTACTTATTAGCCATTTAAGTTCCATTTTAGATCATACTATTCTAGTAATACCAGGTCTGTCCAGAAAGTATCCAACCATGCACTATGAAAACTAGAGACATTTATGGAAGAACATACAAGATACAAGAAACATTGTACATAGGACAATGGTGCCTTAGTCTCCTTAAAAGTAAACACCTTGGAACCTCACACAGTTCTCCCAATTGCCATCAGCTGCCCCATTGTAATTTTCTGGAATCTCATTGACTGTCTGAAAACTCTTCCCTTTCAAAGGTGATCTTAGTTTTCAAACATGGCAGAAGTTACAGGGCAACAAATCTGGGCTGTAGGGGGCCTGAGTCACCTGGGTGATTTGATGTTTTGCCAAAGAGCTCTGTACCAAACATGATGCATGAGCAGGAGCATTATCATGATGAAGTTGCCAATTACTCATTACATTGTCCTGGAATGACTTCTGAATCACCCAACAGTTTCCATAGAGGAAGGTTCAAGCTCAATGCAAAATTTGATGCAGATTTGTTTCTCTACCTGCTCAGTCATTTTGAGTGCAATGGCCACACAGTATGCATGCTCACTCAATGGCATCTACAGCCCTCACTGACTAGTGCAGTAAAGTCCTCATTGTTCACACATGTGCAATCTAGTTCGCTCTCCTTGTTCTTCCAAGTTACAAAATAGTTGCACAAACCACTCTAGTTATATCAACAATAGCTGGACTTTCTCTGGACAGACCTCACATAAGCCCTAAACATGATTTTCTTGGCATATTTTATACATATAGTGAATATACAAAGATTTCTATGCATATAAAGGCCATTAAATTTGATTTGCAGGTTTAGAGAATGTAAGTCTCTGCAGTCCACATTTAGCTTCAATATGTGCCCTTCGAAACTAAATATTTTTAATATATCACATTGATTTAATTTAGAGTAAGATTTTTTTTGTTCTCAATATAGTCCAAGTAAAAACCACACCTTCAGGTTGGCTGAAACAAATCATTTTAAATAGGAGGATGAGTTTGGGTATCATAACATAGAAGATTTATGTGTATGCACAAATTATATATTAGGTGTTAGTAAAAAATAATTTCAAGTGCATCAATTTGAAATTATCAATTAAATAAGACATAACTTTAATAAAAGTCATAAGGTCAAAAATAAGGCAAGAAGAAGGCACTGAGAAAGGAGAAGATCAGATCATTTAAATATGTTTTATCTCTCTGGAAATTAAGACTCTACCAAGACAGGCAGGATATAATATATGTGAGGACATTGAAGGGAGGCTTTAATTAGTAGGATTGAAGACAATTGCCAAAAGGATAAATTATATACAAATTAAGAAATATAGGTCAATACATTAATCTATAAGAGTTCAAAGAAAGGTAAAAGTGCATAAACTAAGAAGTACTGCCAGTATGAATCTGTGCTGGGAAGGTAGTATATTATAATTCAATATGTGGTTTGCAGCAGGGTCAAGAGTGATAGGAGTATTTTGGTCTAGCAAATCCATTTAAAGTGAAATAAAGTGGAGATCAAACAAGAGAATGTCCAACATAGTATCTCAAGACAATTTAAATAATGCTGCTGTAACAATGATAGCAAAATGCTCTTCATACTTATATGGTAATAAAACAAATATTACCCGTAAGCAAAATTATGACCACTCTCCTTAGAAATGTGTACACAATCCCTAATTGCTCTTTGTCATAAAGGATATCATAGGAGAACTAGTCTAGATTATAAATTAGCAAAAGGATGTAATGTTTTCCACATAAAATCAGTTAAAAATTTATACTCTTCAACTGAGAAAGGTAAAACATGATAGAGAATATAATTTTTTAAAAAGAAGAAAGAAATGTGTAAGCTAAGCACATATTCCAAAATTTAGCATAACCCACAGGGCATTTTGAAAAGTAAAGTTTACAGTCATTGAAATTTGGAAGTAAAGTATACACAAGAGGGGAAAACTCATTAATGAAGAAATATAACTGACTGAAAATAGAAATGAGATCAAAGGTCTTTGAAGAAAATTGATTTGTGGAAAATTGATACATAATGTAACACTAATGAATGTTCAAGGTAGATCAGTGCTGTGGGAGATGAATATCATGCCTTTACATAAACTACTTGCTCTATGGACAATTGATTTCATCTAGTGTGACATTTCTTACACTCATATATTTAATTCATGAGTTTAGTAAGATAATTTAAGCCCTAGTGAGAAATTTCAGTGTATTTATGCAATTTGGCTATCCACATTGCTTAAATCAGTGTGGAAATTGCCATATCTTTATGCCCTGAAACAAAGGCAACGAAACTTTTAAAATAAGTTTCCTTTTAGAAACTCAAGACATTTTTATAAAACATGGTTTATTGATAAAATAAACCAAATATTTTTTTAAAGATTGTGTTCATTATTTTAGAGAGAAGGGCAGAGAGGGAGGAAAAGAGGGAGGGAAACATCAATGTACGCCTTTCACCTGCCTCCAAATAAGGACCTGACTGGAGACCTGGCTTGCAACCTGGTTATGTGCCCTGGCTGGGAATCAAACCAGTGATGTTTGGGTTTGCAAGCAAGCACCTATCCACTGAGCCACCAGCCAGGGTGCCAAGTATTTAAAATAAAAAGAAGACAAATTATATAGATAGATAATAGATAGATAGATAGATAGATAGATAGATAGATAGATAGGCTGATTAATTAGACTATAACCATATATGCAGGGATGGAGCCAAAAGCATCAGATTTCATAATTAACTACAACTCATCCATGGCTCTGTGGACTCATGCAAGTGGACTGGAAATTATACAAGTGACCCCATACTGTTCTGCTATAACTGTCCAAGTTTTTATTTTTAAAGCATTAAAATATAATTGTGGAGAATGCAGCAAACACAATTACTTTAAAGCATAATGAGGGCCACAATTACTGTCTGTGTTATTTCCTGCTGTCTCCAGTGTTGAAAACAATGTTTAGTTCATGATAGGTGCTAAAATATTAATAGTTGTTGAATAAATGAATGGATACATTCCCCCTGAACATTAAAAATGCCATCTTATTTTAATGTATTTCTTTAAGAAGATCAAAGTCACACAGTTTACAGACATTTTCTATTTCTTCACATGATGTAGGGAGAGTAATTATTTTGCAACTGTTTCTCAAGTGTAAGTAGCTAGATAGTATTAAACCATTTAGAAAAACATTTACACTACAAACTGTACTACACTTAAAGTATTTAAATTGCTCCAGCCCTGGCTGGTGGCACAGTGGATAAGGCGCTGGCCTGCAAGCCCAAAGGTTGCTGGTTCGATTCCCAGCCAGGGCACATAACCAGGTTGCAAGCCAGGTCTCCAGCCAGGTCCCCAGCCACGTCTGTAGCTGGAGGCAGGTGAAAGGCAACCATACATTGACGTCTGTCTCTCCCTCTCTGCCTCTATCTCTTCTCCTCTCTTTGGAAATAATAAATAAAATCTTTTAAAATTTGTTCCAAATGTGAAGAAAACACTTTTATTACTGGCTTATATATGTATATATATGAAAGCTAGCCTTTATCCAATGTGTGGCTATATAATTTGAAAATAACCATTGAAAAGACTTTCAGGACCATCATATGCATAATAAACATACTATCCCAGGCCAATAGATGGGAAAACTAAGGCACCAAGAGTCTGTTCCTTGTCTGAGGTTAGGGAACAAGTTAGGGGCACTAACTTTAATTCCAAATTTGTAAGTTCATAACACCAACCATATGAACTGAGCTGTGTTAATTATTTTCATTTTTTTAATTTAATTTTATTATTGTTGTATTACATTCATCCCATTTCCCCTCCCCTCTGCCCCCTTCCCCACCTACCCACTCCCCTGTCAAAGTCAATCCCACTTGTTGTCCATGTCCAGGGTTCTTCCATACTAGTTCCTTGACTAAACTGCTCCCCTTCTTTGCCTACTTTTCCCCCTCTCCCCTCCCCCTCCACTCTGCCCACTGAAGGTCTATTCATTATATTTATGTATCTGGTTCTGTTTTGCTTATTTGTTTGTTTTGTTCATTAGTGTCCTGTAATGAGTGAGATCATAATGGTATTTGTCTTTCACTAACTGGCTTATTTCACTAAGCATAATACTCTCCACTTCCATCCATGTTGTTGCAAAGGGTAGGAGTTCCTTCTTCCTTTCCACTGTTTAGTATTCCATTGTGTAAATGTATGAAAGTTTTTTGATCCATTTCTTCACTGATGGGCACTTGGGTTGTTTCCAGCACTTGGCTATTGTAAATAGTGCTGCTATGACATATAAAGGGCCCAGAGGCATATGAAAGAATGCTCAACATCACTAGCCATCATAGAGATGAAATTTAAAACCACAATAAGATATCACCTCACACTTGTCAGAATGGCAATCATCAACAAATCAACAAACAACAAGTGTTGGCGAGGATGTGGAGAAAAGGGTACCCTGGTGCATTGCTAGTGGGAGTGCAGACTGGTGCAGCCACTATGGAAAACAGTATAAAGTTTCCTTTAAAAACTAAAAATGGAACTGCCTTTTGATCCAGCAATTCCACTACTAGGATTATATCTGAAGAACCCTGAAACACCAATTCATAAGAACCTATGTACCCCTATGTTTATTTTCATTTTTTCTTAATCTTTGAACTGATGCTCTCTTATCAGAAAATATTTAAATAATAAAGACCATGAATTTGAAATCCTCTCCTTTGGGCCTTTTGTCTGTTGTGGGCAAAAGCATTACAGGTGATTGTTCTATTTGCTGAAAATAGACATCTTTTATAACAGTTCTAATAATGGCAGTAACCTACTTGCACAGTCTCACACTCAACTTTTAAACAATTAAGAAAAAAAAAAGATACCTAAAATTTCAGATCCAGTAAAAGCTTTCATTAGAAAAAGATTATCTTACTGCTGTTTCACCTGCTGCAATTTCACCTGCATACCGAATTAAATTCTTATCCTGTTAAAAGGGCAATCTGGTTTTGTTTTTTTTTTACAACCTCACTATAACAAAAAAATCTCCCTATTACTGATCCAGCACACCACCAAAATATTGATCTATCTAAAATATAGCCCTTATTCATTTGATTCCATGGTTCAAAATCTAAAAAATAAAGTTTAAACTCCTTAATCCTGGCACCCAAAGCCCGCTGACTGGGGTAGGGCTTCATGGCAAGACATGATAACTATTCATATCCAAACCTTTCCATTCTCTAAGGTAGGGAAAGCCAGAAATGAGGGCCTGACCAGAATAAGGGAATTGTGATTCAAAAATGCCAAAGGACTTATCAAAATAGAGAAGGTATATTATGAGTTTCCCAGGTAATTCTGAAATTGAAAGCCACTGATACAATATCATCCCATTCTATTCACTTTTTCTGACCAAATAAGCCTTGCATATTTTTTATGTCTCAGCTCATAACTCACTGTGAAAAAAAAAAAAAAACAAATTCACCCAGGTTTCATTTCTTTCACGTTTATTTGCCCATCTTCAAAATTCATTTCAAATTCACCTTATTTATGAAAGCTTCCAGTTCTAAAGGAAATCGTAAAAAAGTGTTATTTGTCACTTTAATTTGAGATGGCACTTACTATAAAATAATATTATTATTTCCTAATTTGCATTCTTACCCAGCCTTATTCACAATTGTTGTAGTTGCTTTCAAAATAATGATTTATGTCAACTACATTGCCATTAAAAACATATTTTGGGATAGTTATGAAATTTATTTAATATATAGTGATGCATTATTTTTAATATCATTATTCATAGCAAATAATCATCTTTTGAGTGTAACTTTAATTTTCTGGGAATGGACAAGTATCACCAAAATTCTTAAATAATAAAATGTAATCAAGATTCTTATCTTGTAAAGAGATAACTGTGTCTTGCACACAATCGACTCTCCAGAATCTAAAAATAGTACCTAGAACTAAATAAATACTTGTTGAATAAACAGATACTTTGAATCAAAACTAAGGTGTAATTCTGAAAATATATTTTTCTTTAGATCTGAAGACAAATCTTAAACATCTAAGCAACTTCAAAATTATTGTCTTTTGGAAGGGAATAACAATCACTTGGATATAAGTATATAAGTGCATTTTTAAGCATCAATATTCTTGTGTGTGGGTTTATTTTGGTGGTAACTTAATAAATAGTTATTAAAACTTTAAACTGCATATATTGTTTAAGTTTTATTTTAAAATAGCATTCCCAAAGGTCGCTGTTTTGATTCCCAGTCAGGGCATATAACCAGGTTGTAAGCCAGGTCTCCAGCCAGGTCTGTAGCTGGAGGCAAGTGAAAGCCAACCATAGTACACTGATGCTTTTCTCCCTTTCTTCCTCCCTCCCTGCCCTTCTCTCTAAAAATAATGAATAAAAAGTATTTTTTAAAGAGTTTATTAAAAACAATAAAATAATAAAATAGCATTCATGAGAGGAAATTAGATCAAAATATTAACAGTTATTAGCTTTAGAAAATAGAATAATTTAGTTTTTCTGTATCTTTTCAAACATTTCTGTAATTAATGTGTTAAGATATTAAAATGTTACACTAAAATAGAAAACAAATCCAAGTTGCCAAATATCTTCTATAAATGATGATGAATTCAAGGAATCAAAGTTTATTAGGTTACAGCTGCTAACTATTTTTAAGATTCAATTATTTATTTTTAGATTGAGGGGAAGGGAAGGAGAAAGAGAGGGAAAGAAGCATCAATGGATTGCCTCTCCCACTCCTCCAACAGGGAATCTGACCTGCAATCCAGGCAAGTGCCCTGACAGGGGAACCAAATCAGCGACTTTTCAAACTAGCAACCTGTAGGTTCCCAGGCCGGTGCTCCATTCACTGAGCCACACCAGGCAGAGCACAGCTGCTATCTTCACCTGTCGTATCCACCAAATGAAATATTCTTTACCCTTTTTATGTAATAAGCATTCTGATGGATATTCCAGACAACAGAGTGAACAAAATACAACCTTGGCCTTCCAGGAAGTTGGAGTCTGGTAAGAAATACAAATGGTCACAACCAGTACAGAATACCATTAAAACTATGATGATAGAAGAAACACTAAAGTACTTGGACCCATGTGGGAGGGGCATCAACCCTCAAAGATCGGGAAAGGCTTCCCAGGACTGAGAGACAAGTGAAGAGAGGGAATTAGTAGGCAAAAAGATAGTCCAGGCATAGACACTGTTAATAGTCTGTAAGTGAAAGAGAGTGTGGTACTTTGAGGAAAATATAAATGCTTTGGCGAAGCTAAAGCAGAAAATACTGGGATGGGAGTAGGGGTGTGGTTTAGGGTAGATAGGTCTTCTGAGAAAGAATGACATGAAAGGCTTTACAAACCATATTACAGAGGTTGAAGAGATGGTATCAGATAACACTAAGAAGGTTGAAATTATCAAGGGAAAGGTAAGTAACAATATTATATTTAAGATTTAGAAAAGTGACTCTGACTAAGTTGAAGAGAAATTATGGACCTGAATAATGTGAAAAGCAAAGAGGACAGTTCAAAAGCTGCTGATCTGTATTATTTTTAGGAAATAAACAGAGAGTAGTATGTTTGTAACTTTGAAGTATGAAAAGAAATCTCAGACGGGACACAAAAAAAATGCAGTAACCATAAAAATATAATAATAAATTAAACTTCATCAAAATTAAAAACTGCTATTCCTTAAAAGACATCACTAAGAAAATGAAAATGTAGGTAACAGATGGAAAATATGTGACAGATATAAAAAGAGATGTATATGGCAAAAGTCTTATATCTAGACTACTACAGAACTCCCACAAATCTATATAAAATGACTAAAAATCAAAATTTTTTACAGGACAAAATGTTTGAATAGTCATTTCACACACACACACACACACATCTATATATATATATATATATGTATATATATATATATATATATACACACACACACACACACAAGTGGTCAGTAGGTCCATGAAAAGGTGCTCAACATAACTAATAACTCATCAGGGAAATACAAATTAAAATCCCAGTAAGATACCACCACACACATGAAATGGTAAAAATTATAAAAACGGAAACCACCAAATGGTGATAAGAGCATGAATCAACAGAAATATCCTAAATCCCTCGAGGAAGCGTTAAATGATCCAGAAAATTTAGAAAATGATTGGCAATTTCTTACAGATTTAAACATACACCTGTTTAGATTGAGAAATTTCACTCCTAGGTATATATCCAAAAGAAATAAAAACATACATCTCCAAATTATAAGAATGCTCATAGAAACTTTATTCATATTAGACAACTGGAAACAACTCAAATATCTATCAACGAGAGAATAGATAAACAAATTGTGTCTTCATATAGTAGAACACACTACTCCACAATGAAAAGAACAAATTATGGACACCTGAAGCAACATGGATGAATCTCAAAAACATTATTTGGAGTAAAAAACCCCTGACTGCATACTGTTTTATTCCATTTATATAAAGTTCAAGTTCAGTCATGCTTTGGAGTAAGGCAGCAGATTAACTAGAAAGAAGAAAGAAGAAATTTCATATTGATAGAAATGTCCCATATTTTGACTACATTGTTGTTTACACAAGTATATATATTTGTAAACTCTGTAAACTACACAGTTAAGATCTGTGTATTTTGCTGTAGGTAAATTACATATTAATGCAATTAGTTAATATAAAAAGTTACTGCAAATAATCAAAGTGAGAGGCGATGAGGGACCAAACTAAGGCATTGACAGTGAGGGTGGATCAAAGGGTAACATTAGAGGGATGACAATAGAAAGAGAACATTGTAAAAATGGGGTATGAAAAAGAAGTCAGAACACTTCCCTGCTTTGAAGCTTAGTACAATTTAACAGAGAGGGTGCCATTTACTGAAATAGGAAACAGGAGAAAGAAGAGTTGCAGAGCAGGAGATGATGAGTTGCACTTGAGATCTATTTAAGTGCCTTTAGGTGTTCCAAGGGAATGTCTCATAAGCAATTATGTATAAAAGAATAGGGATAAGAAATGATGTATCATGGAGAATCCGCAACCCGCAGATGAAATGAACCTCCCAACCGGTTTGTGCTACCGGAAAGGAGGCCAACTAATGTCTGAAAGACAACAGCCCCTAGGGCCTCTCTCCAAAGGTACTTACTGAATACCAATCGTGGGTGGTACATTTCATTGTGAGGGAAGAACTTATTATATAACAGGAGTTACTATGTTTTTACAACAATAGAAGGAACATGGAAGACTTGCCCCAGGACATGGTCAGCTAGGCAAGGAGGCACTAAAAACTCTAGGTGGCTCATTAAAAATAAGGAGGGTAAGGAAGGTTTAACATCTACCGTGATTACAAAAAGTCAAGGAAGTTTGCTGGCTTCAAAAGAAGTGTAGAAAATTCTCATGGCCAGATCCGCACCAGGGATCCTCTGATCACAGAATAAGAGCTTGTATGCATCCAGCCTTCCCAGTTTTCTGGTTCGGTCTTACAGACTTGGCCTGGCCTGTGCCGGTCTCCACACCCCACTGTCATTCTGGGAGGATCCCAACAACCTATATATCAAAGAAATGTCTATGGGGAAACTTGGTATGAATTAAATCCTAAGAGTTGATATGGTGACTTAACAGAATATCCAGAGTAAGGAAAAAAAAAAAAAAGCTAGTTATGGTAAAAGAGAAATTAAGAGGCCACAAAGTTGATTAAGAAGGAGCAACAGAAACAGATGGGAAAAAAAAAAAAAGATCAAAAAGTACTTGAGAAAGACTCCTTCAAGAAGGGAATAGTTCTAGGAAGTAGCCCTGGCTTGTGTGGCTCAGTGGATTGAGCGCCAGCCTGTGAACCAAAGGGCCACTGGTTCAATTCCCAGTCAGGGCACATGCCTGGGTTGTGGGCCAGGTCCCTTGTTAATGGTGTGGAAAAGGCAAGCACGTATTGATATTGCTCTCTTTCTATTTCCTCCTCTCTTCCCCTTTCTCTAAAAGTAAACAAAATCTTTAAAAAGAAAAGAAGAAGAAGAAGGGACTAGACAGAACTACTAAAAACTAACGCAAGAGATAAGGAAAAGAACCAAAAAACAGTTCATTAGATTTATCAAATAAATCTTGAGTAAATTGACTCAGTGGTGATACTGGTTTTATCAGAAGGAACAGCATCAGGGTGTGGGGACAAAATTCAGATAAAATTACAGGTATGAGTTTTTAAAAAGTAAATGGGTCCTCTAATATAAAATTTAACTCTAAAAGAGGAGTACCTAGGAGAAATATTGAATACATGTATGTTTTTTCTGCTGCTATATGTAAAAGGGAGGAAAACAAATAGTTGACAAATTACAAGGGTAGGCACACCAATAAGATCTATATTTAGGCCCTGGCTGGTGGCACAGTGGGCAAGGTGCTGGCCTTCGAACCCAAAGGTCGCTGGTTTGATTCCCAACCAGGGCACATAACCAGGTTGCAAGCCAGGTCTCCAGCCAGGTCCATAGCTGGAGGCAGATGAAAGCAACCATACGTTGATGTCTCACTCCCTCTCTGCCTCTCTCCCCTCCCCTCTCTCTGAAAATAATAAGTAATTTTTAATGGTTTAAAAAATTCTTTTAAAAATTATACTTAAATTCTAAGTCCATATTTTATTAATTTTTGAGACCATAAGAAAGGAACATTTCCAAAACCCAGTTTCCTCTTCCAGAATCCAAAATAATTATGTTTATTATTTTAAAAATTAAGTGAAAATGCTTAGTAGACTAATAGCTTTCAATACAATAATAAATGGTAGATATTTATTATTATTACATAAGGACAAATAAAATAATTTTTTCTTAATAAAAATGTCCTTTGGTGCTAGAGAAGGTAATATCTGTTTAAAATATGTCTATTCTTTTATTTTTCAAAGAAAGATTAATATCTGGCCCTGGCTGATGGCACAGTGGGTAAGGTGCCGGCCTTTACCCACCCAAAGGTCACTAGTTCAATTCCCCAGCCAGGGCATATAACCAGGTTGCAAGTCAGGTCTCCAGCAGGTCCATAGCTGTAGGCAGGTGAAAGGCAACCATACATTCATGCTTCTCTCTCTCTGCCTCTCTCCCTTCCCCTTTCTCTAAAAATAATAAAATCTTTTTTTTTTAAAGACTGATACCTGTTTAAAACAGGTCTATTCTTTTATTTTTTAAGATTTTGTTTATTTATTCTTATTTTGTAGTATATTTTATTGATTATACTATTACAGTTGTTCCAATATTTTCCCCACTGTCCTCCTCTACCTGGTACACTCCTTCCCTCCAGCAATCCTCCCTCCACCTTAGTTCATTTCCAAGGGCCATGCATATAAGTTCTTTGGCTTCTCCATGTCCTTTACTATTCTTAACATCCCTTGTCTACTTTGTACCTACCAATTATGCTTCTTAATCCCTGTGCCTTTCCAGCCATTTTCCCCCTTCCCCTTCTCTGTGATAACCCTCCTTGTGATCTCCATACCTATGATTTTGTTCCTGGTCTAGTTGTTTGCTTAGTTTGTTTTTGTTTTTGTTTTTAGATTCAGTTGTTGATAGTTGTGAGTTTGTTTTCATTTTACTGTTTATAGTTTTGACCTTCCTCTTAAATAAGTCCCTTTAACATTTCATATAACAAGGGCTTGATGATGATGAACTCCTTTAGCTTTACCTTGTTTGCTGGAAAGCACTTTATCTGCCCTTCCATTCTAACTGCTAGCTTTGCTGGATGGAGTGATCTTGGTTGTAGGTCCTTGCTTTTCATCACTTTGAATACTTCTTGCCAGTCCTTTCTTGCCTGCAGTTTATTTTGAAAATCAACTGGTAGTCTTGTGGGAACTCCTTTCTAGGTAACTCTCATCTTTTCTCTTCCTGCTTTTAAGATTCTCTCTTTATCTTTAGCCTTTGGCACTTTAATTATGATGTGCCATGGTATGGTCCTCTTTGGGGCCAACTTGGTCTCTATTCTTTAAGAGTAATTAACTAAAGATAAATATTTTCATGAACCAATCATTTTGTAAGCTCAATAATAAGGCTATTTTCATGCTTGACCAAGACCCATTCAGATACGTTGGATTTATACCAATATATAAACCCTTTATATATACCAATGTATAAATCTAGTTCACCATTGAAATGCGTAACGATCACTACACTGTGCTGTATAATTCATATAGTTGGTAATAGTCAGATCAATTCTGCTATCTGACCCCAGCAAAACATAACTGTCTAATTTGGTTGGCCACCTATAAAACCAGATTAGAACTTTGAAGTAAGTGTATTACTGCCAAGTTCTTAAAGGTTGAAATACAGTACTTTTTAGACATTTTCTACATTTGTTGTGATTAGTCATTTTTTCTGCTTATAATTTATTTTTTTCTACCCTATAATTCATGATATGCTTATGGATTTGTCAATTGCTTGAACACACAGAAAATTTATAGAGGCTTGATTTTTCAAACTCTAAAGAATAGAAACCTGCTACTCTAAAAGACTTGTGGTATTTTAGTATTCTTAGGAAGTATTCCCAGAAGTGGAATTGCTGAGTCAAGTCAGCTAAGAATCCCAAAACACCAATTCAGAAGAATATGTGCACCCTTATATTCAAAGCAGCATTTTTTACAATAGCCAATCCTGGAAACAGCCCACCAGTAGATGAGTGGACAAAAAAGCTGTGATACATTTGCATAATAGAATACTATGCAGCAGTAAAAAATAATAATAATAAGCAACTCTTACTTTTTACGACAGCATGGATGGGCCTGGAGACTATTATTCTAAGCCAGTCAATAAAAGACAAATACCATATGATCTCGCGTATATGCGGAATCTAATAAACAAAATTAACTAATGAGCAAAATAGAATCAGAGGCATGGAAAGATAGAACAGACTAACAACTGTAAGAGGGGAGAGGGGAGGAAGGGATTGGTTGAAAGAAGATAGAGGGATTAACCAAAGAATACATATGCATGACCCATGGGCATGGACAATGGTGGGATTGCCTGAGGGAATAGGGATGAGTTCGGTGGAAGTGGAACTAAGGGGGACCAACCGGAATAGTGTAATCAATAAAATATTTTTTAGAAAATGTAAATATGGCTTGTGAGAGTTGTGATAGCTGAATATGTGGTAGCATTGATGATAATGACAGTTGGTGGTGATAGTGGTGATAACCATAAGTAGCAGCAAAGAACCCAGGTAAAAGTTCTAAAAAACTCTAAGTGGCTGAGGGAGAAGAACCCAGTAAAGGGGAAGGGCATCCAGAGAAGTATGAGCAAAACTGGAAGAATAACATGTTAAAGAAGTTTAAAAAAAAAAAAAAAAGTACCTCAAGAAGGAGGAATAGGTAAATTGTGGAAAAACTTGCTGAAACTCACAAATTAAAATTAGAATAGAAAAGTCTCCTGTGGATTTAGCCATAAATCAGTAGCCCTAACAAGAGCGATTTGGTCAAGTGTTGGGAGCAGAAGCCAAAAAGAGTGGCTGGAATCATTAATTAGATATAGAAAACCCAAGAGAATTTATAGATTAGTTTTTAGGATTAATAAAAGAGTTCTGCAAAGCTGCTATATATAAAACCAATATACCAAAACCAAACTTATTCCTAGATATTAACTAGTACCCAAAAAAAAAAATTAAATGAACAAAAATTAAATGATGTAGGCAAAGAAGCCAAACTGAATTCATTAATTTACTATTGTTTGCTCAATAAACTTTATTAAAATGACAATAAAGAAAAATTTAAGGCACAAATCTACAAGGCAATGAGAACAGAAAATGAGAAAACAGAAAGAAAACTTAGCTAAAAAATGGTATGGAAGAAAGCTGAGAAGATTTCAACAAATTGAATCTTAAATTAGCAGTAAGAAAATCTATAAACAATTTTCAGTTATACCACAGAACCCACATTAAGAATTTGGAGGCACTGGTTATCTCTAAAAGTAGAGATGAGGGAGAGATTAAAAATAAGAGAATTGGTCGAAAGTTTAGTAGCAAAAAGTTCAGGTCCCTTTCTGTAGCTCACATAGACAAGAAACTGACCCTCCTCCCAACCATTAGAAGAGGGAGAGGGGAAAGAGGGGAAGGAGGGAAGGGAGGGGAGGGAGGGGAGGGAGAGGAAGGAGGGGAAGGAGATGCAGGAGGTGCAGGAGTCGAGGGAGGGGAGGGAGGGAAAGGAGGAGAGGGAGGAGAAGGAAGGGGAAGGAGGGGGAAGGGCAGGGGGAGGGTGTAGAAAGATGAATGATGAGTTCCAATCCCCTGCCCTCTTCCATGACTCCTCTCTTCAAATATTGGCATTTAGCTTTGAGTCTTCTGTACAGGAGATTGGAGAATGCTTCTCTGAGTAATCTGATGGATGATGGATATTCCTGCCAGAAGAAAGTTTTGTGTCTCTGCCTCTTCCTCTCTACTCAGGATACCAGTTGTGTGGCCCTGCTGTCTAGAGCTGCCACAACCATCTTGAGACCATAAAGGGAGGCCCAAATGAAAGCGTAAAGACACTAACAAAGTGGAATATTGTCATTGAGCTGCTTTAGTCAACCTGTAATCACCTTCCTCCAGATGTCCTGCCTTTATTGTTTAAGCCACAATTCATTAGGAGTTCTCTTAACTGGAGTTCTCTTAACTGGTGTATAGTCTTTCCCAGCTGATAAAATTATTGCTTTAAAGATGCACCATTAAATTGTTAATGGCCATGCAGTTTTCATTAAAAAAGTATATTAACCTCCAGGTAATTTCCTCTCAAATATTAGGGCATGCAAACACACTCTGTCTTGATCACAAGCTCCCTACCAGTGTGAAGGGCTAAATATTACTTTCTGGAACAATTACTCATTGGTATCATTATCTTCAATAGTGTGATTTTAAGAGCTTGAACATAGCTATTTTTCTTTAAAAATAAACAGTTCATTATCAGGTTATTGAGCTCCTACTTCCTACGGTTCAAGCTAGATACTCAATGAAAAAAATGAAATAAAGTTTTGAAGGAACTTCACAAATGGGAAAATGAGAGTTAGGCTTTTAGATTTAAAATAAACCCATTTTTTAAAACCCTATAATTTGAACATCTGTCCTTTCAGAGATATAGATAGTTAAACTTGGAAGAATCTGCTGCATGGCTTTAATTCCTACTATTATTTGCTGAACAGGTAAACTCAAGTCTTAAAAATAGCTTAGAAGAACAGTTTCATGTAATGTATATTTTTGCAAGCAAAAGCTTTATAAAATTAAATTTAGCCTATCATGCATGTAAAGAGAACAATAGAGTTATTAACTCATTATATTGTTGATATATTTTTAGTTTATTTTCCATATTCTGATTATATAAATACATAATTAATATCTTCCTAACAAAATATAAATTTTCTATATCCAGATTTATTTTAGAGACAGTAGCGTATTCCAAATCCTGAAATCTAATTATTTTATATTTACTCTTCTATTCAC
Organism: Noctilio leporinus; assembly: GCA_004026585.1. Lineage (NCBI taxonomy): Eukaryota > Metazoa > Chordata > Mammalia > Chiroptera > Noctilionidae > Noctilio > Noctilio leporinus. Next base: position 433,385 of record PVIW01000628.1, read on the forward strand.
AACATGTCTTAGTTTTAAAATCATGTTTGTTTAACCTTATTAAATTAATTAAACGTGTCAGATAACCATAGGTGAAACAAAAAACACAACCTCCTTCTCTTGCTACCAAAGGGAGTTATCTTAACACTTCACTTACTTCATAAACTAGCCTAGTTTTATAGCTAAAAGTAAATGGTTGTTTTCTGATTGGAGATTTGATCTTTGCAGGGAGAAATTTAAAATATTTGTTTGCTTATTCAGGATTGAGCAGCTCTGTTTCCCACAATATATAAAAGATATTTTAAAGCTGTTATTCTAAAGTTTGCTAATATTTCAAAAAGAAAATTGGCTTTGGATTTTCTTCTGTTACCACTAAGGAATCACTGGGCTATGTTTCATGGAATAAATGTGCACACTCCACAAGAAAGTCCCTCATCTCCGAGTATATCTGTTCCCATTCATTGATATTCTCAAATTTCTCATATGGTATTTTCCCTATTGTATTCTCAATGTCTGAATCACATGTACACAAATCTGGCCATCACTTGATAAGAAAACCAATTTTTCTTTTCCTTAACTGGTGTCTTAACCAGCTAAACACAATATTCTCTGATTATAATGTTCAAAAGGAATAGATGAAATTGTGTCTTAGGTAATGCTTATTTTTAAATACATTGTTTTGCCTCATCTCTGGAAGCATATTTTCTATTTTATGTAGCCTCAGCCAACAAATCATTAACCTAAGTGGACATTCTCACAAAAGCACCAGAGTATAATGGGTTTTGTGGGGTCATTGCTTATCACATGTGTGTGCCCTCTCACCCAGCCCTGTAGTCAGCAGCAAATCTATTAAACTGGCTGACAATTATTTTATTGGGAGTGCCCCACAGATTTCCATAATTATGAAAGACTCCTAAAAATCAAGTAAATGTATTTTGAAAACTCTCAATTGCTATGTAAATACAAGCAGTTATGTTCTTAATTCTTTTTTTTTTTTTTTTCAAAGATTTTATTTCATTATTTTTTAGGAAGAAGGGAAGGGAGAGAGGCAGAGAGGGAGAGAGACATCAATGTATGGTTGCTTTTCACCTGCCTCCAGCCACAGATCTGACTGGAGACCTGGCTTGCAACCTGGTTATGTGCCCTGGCTGGGGAATCGAACCTGTGACCTTTGGGTTCGCAGGCCGGCACCTTACCCACTGTGCTACCAGCCAGGGCTT